>VZTF01007972.1:3183761-3345266 GCA_013397755.1 Cnemophilus loriae | reverse complement strand
CCCCCCGCGGAATGAGGCAAGTTTCTATTTACTTGTTTTGAGGTGTGGTTTCGACGCAAAGCATATTTCCCCGTAAGACACAGGACGGTGAGCTAAGCTACCGCATGTTTCACTGAACCAGAAAAAGGAGGGACGCCGTCCTTTCGTGCAACACCGACCGGCTCACGTCGCATGGGAAAAGTATAGCATGTAGTGAGTGGAGCTTCGGAAAAAAAGCACGAACTTTCCTGTCAGCTCTGCGCCTTCGGTTTGCAGAGAGAGAGTCTGGGAATCCACAGAAGTGTTTGCAACCTTCCCCTCCCCGTATTTATTCCCCATCATTTACAGACAAGGTTCTTTTTTAAAACCAAAAAAAAAGCATTTTTTTTCTGGTCAACCTGGCACTCCTCCCCTTTGCCGCCCAGTCCACAGTGAGTAGGATGTCTCAGAGCCTGCATGCAGAAAGCTAATTACAGAACCAGGGAAGAGCTCAGCATAACATTTCTTTACACGAACTGTCTGTTTAGCAACATGTAGCCGCTTGATGCTTGTTATTACTAACGTAGATCCGGCTACTCCCGTCAGCGCAGCATTTAAAGCCGTGCAGGCTCATTTCCATCCGACACTAACACATATTCCCGTTTAGGCAATGTGCAACTTCAGTGCCCTTTACTGAAGACTCATGGCTGGCATTTCTTTCCCCACTCAAGCCTAGGAACAGGTGTTTTAACCAACAAATTTTAAAATCATGTCTTTTTTGTGTATGAATGCCCTTCACATAACCCTAGCTTAGGGTTAAACTTCAAACTATGCTTTTTGAACACCCTACGTGTTCCCTATGTCAACCCTGATAGGCTTCAAACGATGTTTTTGACCATCTGAAAGGACAAGTTTAATATAAACTGCTCTCTAACAGCTTTAAAAATGCAAAAATAGCAATACTACACTATGCTGTCTGGAAACAAATTCTTGTAGATCAGGCACAACATAGGACTAGGCAGCATCTGATGTCGTGCATGTACTGGTAACTTTCAGATATTTATATGAATTCTGTGGCTGTAGTAACTGAAGCATTTCTCAGACTTGCATACCTTACTTGCATGTTTTCTCACCATCTGATTAAATGAATGATAAACAGATAATTTCAAAAGGTTTTTGTTTGTTTGTTTGTTTTTGTTTGTTTGTTTGTTTTGCTTTGTTTTATATATATGCATTTATAAAGGGCCTGCCCTGGCAAAAGCTTTGGCAGGTTAATTAGAACGGCATCACTGAGTAAAGCTCTGTGTATACTTTAAACATTCTCAGAAGCATCTCTGAATGTGTTTTAATTTTTTTAAAAATGATTTAATTAGGTCTGAACTGCAGATGAATAAATCCAATCTCATCATCATGTTTTTGTGCTGCTGATGGTCTAGGTCCTACAGTCTTTTGTCAAGCAACAATCAGTGGAAGATGACTAAAGACTATTTAATTTTTAAAGAGCAATTTTTTATTTTGGCTTTTCTACTATCACTAACAACTAAACAGGAAAGTCAGATAGACTCTTATTCCTGCTCAGGTTCACTGCTTATCTGACCTACATAGTGCTGCACTATTTAGTTTACAGATAGTCTAAATGCACTTTTAGATCCAGACAGAAAAATTATTTGATGTCCCATTTTAAGAAATCCCATTGTTATTAGATTTTACACTTCTTGGAACAAATAATTTTTATTTACAAATTTAAAGTCAATAATAAGCTGCCAACTAATGTCATCTCCTAAATTAAATTGAAATGAGAGTTTGTTCAGAATTAAGCATCATGAAAAAAATGAGTTTACAGCTATAATAATTCTGGAATGTTTCTGCTTCTTCACTGATTTTGCAGACAGAGGTAGAAGTGAGTTTACACCTCAACAGATGAATTTGCAGCAGAAAACAGAGTAAGCTGTTTTCAACCCAGCACAAATGACAGTTCAAGGTCTTTAGTTATTGTCCTGCAGAGCAAAAAAAGGAAGAATAAAGCATTGATTGGTAAGCACCTAGAGCTAAGTATGTGAAAGACACCTTTCAGTGTCCATGGTCACTGGCAAGAGAAGTGCAATGCTCTGTGCTCGAAAGAGCATTACCAGGTTCAGGGGAAAAGGGTTAAACTTTCTGAAACTATGTCAGTGCTGCAGGTTCTGAGTGGGCAAGGATCCAGGCTTTCTGGATGAATGTAGACTCAATTACTTTGAACTCTCTTGTTCTGTACATTCCTATTCGCTTAGTAGTGCTATGCCCATTAGGGGAGACAGGAGAAAACAAGAACAAATGTCAAGTCCTAGGCGGTTGGGAGCTTGGCAGTGGAGGAGCAGAGCACTGCCTTGTGGGAGTGGGGTTGGGAGCAAAGGAGTTCAGCAGGGGGGCCAGGATGGAGACAGGCTCTCTGATTTCCTAACTCATCGCTCCACAAGACACCTCTTGGGAAAGGTACTTGCGTCCCACTGTCCTGCTGGGAGGAGTAGGGCCGGAGTTACGAGGACCTGAACATGCTGTTTGGAGGTGTAGGGAACGACTAGAAAGACATGGACAAGTTGTTTCATAATGGTGAGGTGAGGGAAAACCAAGGACCTCAGCTGAACTAAGCCAGGCTTGAAAGCCACAGGAAGATGTCTGATTATAATTTCAGGAGCTTTTAGCACATAGAGAGGCCTGTTCTGATTCAGCAAATACCCACCTCATTTTTTCATGTAAATTTACTAGAGAAGTGGGCATGAACTTTCTTCTTGCAAAATAGTAGCTGTCTGTACTTTTGGCCACTCTTCAGACCCCATCTCCCCAAGGGAAGAAATGGTTTCTCTTTTTACTTCTAACTTTCAAAAGAGAGCCAACACAATCCTTTTACTTTAAGAAAGTCATTATTTTTCTCGTGCTAGCTTTCCTCTGAAGACGGGATTGCACCAGCCACACGAGGTACCATCTTAACTCACGGCAGGCTTTGCGAATGCCACTCGCGCTATATAATCCAGCACCACCACACCGAGGAATGTAGCAGGGTGACTTTCTGTTAAAGCGAATGTGGGAAATCATGAAATGACAGTCTATTCCTGTGTACCTTTATCTCTTGCTGTTTCAGGATTAGCTTACAGAGGTGTTCCCTTTGCTTATGAAAGGCAAGCCCGGTTCCCGTTTTTCATGTCACTTTACCAGAAATACTGTGATAGACCATAAGGAGAGAACAATATTGCTGCTGAAATAACAAATGGCACTCCTTTATTATTTCAGCCTGGCATTTGAGTAAAAACACATTTCATCTTGACTTCTTTCCCCTCTTGACATTTCAGCAGTCATCCCGTTCCACCTCCGCTCTAGTGTGCAAAGCCTTACAATCAGGAAAATACTTCTAGTTTCCCTCGGACAAGGCTTTGTTTTGAAGGATATACAGTGAGATTTCGTTTTGCCAACCCCCTTGTATACCCTAGAGGACAGTTGTGTCAAACCCCCTTTCCAGTGGAGTTCCTCAGGCTTTCTTTGCTGCTCTGCTGGGAGTGAAGTGTGTACCTTCCTGAACTAGCTTGGCATTTTTGTTAATGGAATTGAACTGGCACATCATATTACGTAGAAACCTTCTCAACAGAGTGACTCCAGCATCAGAGAACTGGATTTGACAGTTTTCTTAGGATATAAAAACTATAAAAAACCTGCAAAAAGAAACTATCCCTTTATTCTACAGGCTCAGGGAGAGTCATCATTGCAAAACTTGGTACAGACCTTATAAAATGAGAGGTGTATGCAAGGTTTTATTTTGCACAGTTAAAAGTTAAGCAAACTTTTAAAGTTATGTTTGAAGTTTGCTGAGATTACTAAAAGCACGCAGATGCAGTTGTACTTGTGGTTTGTTTTTATCCTTTAGCTAAACATATTTTTCTTCCACTGTAAGATGAGTAAGTTAAAATAGCAGTGAAGGTTTGTGACAACTAAATAAAGGTATGTAAACTTACCCACAAACAACCTTTGAAAAAACTTTTTGCAGCAACAGGTAAAGATCCTACCATGTCTGCATTCTCTGTGTGTTGACCTGAGTCAGTCTGCACTGTACAAAGCCTAATTACAGATTAATTATATAAATCTGTCTATGCAGAGGTCTGTTCAAGTATTTTCCCTCAAGTTTAACTTGAGCATGTGTGTATACACTTGCATGCATCAGTCTGATTTGCTATTTATCAAGGCCAGTGCTGACTTGGCGGAACAGATGTTTCAAGATGGAAACTTCAACTGCTCATTACTTGAATTCTTGGATTAAGAATCATCAACCTGTCTGGAGGGAACAAGACATCTTACTCAGTAGCTGAACCCAATCTTTAGTTGGATTTTAAGAAGTCTTAACTTTGGGTAAACAGCCTCATATTACTTAGGTTTCAGGTACAGTTCAAATATTTTCAGCCCATCTGATGAGAAAAAATACAGAAAAATCATTTATTGTTACCAGTTTGGTTTTTTTTTTTTTTTTTGACCTCTGTATGTTCAGTGTATGTCTGAACTGGAGGCTGTTTATTACAACAGGTCTTTTTGAGAACAACAGGTCACTGACTCAGCTTTAGGAGATGAGTCTTTCCTGTATTTTCATCCGTTGTCATACAGTTGCTTGGCTCTGACTTTTTGCAGAGTAGGGCCAGAAATGACAATGACATGCTCCTTCAGCATGTCATTAAATTATTTATGTACTATTAGAGCAGATGGAAATCTGTACATGTGGGATAATTAGACAAGATTAATTAAAATGCTAATGTACTTAGAAAATAACATTCACAATTTTTGGAAAGGTGGTTTGCCCATCACTTGGAAGTTTAGTGGGAGCCATCACCATTCTTTACTTCCACCTCCCCTGTCCAACGCAGAGGCTGCCTGCTTTAAAAGAGCAAATGGTGTTGGCAATGCTTGTTAGCAATAGGTGGTCTTATGTGGTTGAATATACGAGACAAATCCACATTTTTTACTACTAAAGAAGGCACTTTTTGGCTCCAGAATGTTTATGCTGAGGATCTGTTAATAAACACCAACTGTAAAGCTGCCATAATTGTGTATTTTGGCTGAAATCTCCTGATTAGAGAAATAACGTAGTAGAGAGTGGTTTGGGTCTTGTGAAATACTGGTCTGGCAGGTGGGAGATGGAGCCTATACAGGCTTGGACATGGCAGAGGGGATGGTCTGGCTGGACAAGCTAGGAGACCATTAAAGCAATGAGCTACTACTAGCTTAACAATCCCTAGGAGCATAATGAGGTTGGGCAATGAATGCTCATTCGGAACTAAATCCTGATGCTGAGAGCAAAAATAATTAAGGGATGTGGTCAGAAAAAATTCCTTCACCTCTTATGCTGTGTCTTTTCAAATAGGGAAAGAAAGGATAAGCTCCTTAATCAACTGCCCATGAGGTGCTCAAAGAAGATCCTGGGGCCCTTAGAGCCCAATATCTGCAGGGTACAGTGTGCTGCTCACTGTGATCCTGGAGAAGTGCAGAGGCCCTGAGAGACAGCTTTGGCTATCCAGAGGAGCTAATGAGCCTGTGTGGTGATGTTCCCTGTGGGACCTGAACTGCCTCATTCAGAGAAGTGTAGAAACCTAAATTTCAGTGTGCCATGGAGCTCTGCCCTTAGGGGTGAGGCAGGAGACTTCATGCTATGAAGCTAATGTCTGCATAATTCCTAAAACGAAGCCATATCTGTACTCAAACAGTCTTGCATCCAGGGTAGGAAAATTTTGCATTAGACAAAGCTGAAATAAACTGTAGGCTGAGTGAGGTGAGTACAGTCCTGAAAGTCTACAATCTCATGGAAGTCAAAACACTTCTTCCTCAAAAGAACAATCCCTTTCCTTCTGCCTCTTTGGAGGGCATTTTGTAAAGCAGTTATAATTATAGTCACTCAACAGCTGGGAAAAGAACTAGTAACAGCAAATATAACTTTAATGGCAGTGATTATGGAAAAATATGGAGAAAGAAAGATGCCTACGAAGTCAATGACCCACGTTTTAAAAAAAAACATTTAAAAAAGGTCCATGAAACGTATTAAGAACTCTAACAATTGTCTGTTTTTAGATAAATGATGTAGAATTGTTGACAAGCAAAGAGAAAAAAAAAAACATGCTAGATATTTCTGTGCTGCGTTCACGGAAAGAGAAGGAAATATATTTGTATCATATAATGACAAAATACTTTACATTTCAACAGTAATTCAAGAGCATATTGAACCAGCTACTATTTATGGTCTTAGATGAGCATGTCTGGAAAACTTCACACCAAGAATTTTAAAAGAGATGGTCAGTGAACTTTTAGGATTGTTATTCAGTAATTGTTTGATTAGACATGTTCCAGAATTCTTTTAAGAAAGCTAGAGTTAGAACCGATACTTGCAAAATGTAAATTAAATGATGTAGCTAATTATAAACTTGCACTGTGACAATAATTTGAGCAGCTTAATGTGAACAGTCAGTATGTGACTCTATTAAATAGATAATATTATTTATGTCACACAGTATATGCTAATGAAAAACAAGATTTTGTTGAATTACCTTTGGATAAAGTTGGTCACAAAATATAACAGAGTTTACGAAAAACACATTTTTGCAAAGTATATCACAGGATTCAGCTCAACATTTTTGACTGAAATTGCTAACTGACAAGTCTCAACTTTTTTTCCCAGGTTGGTGTACTAGGTCTCGTGCAGGGGAACTGACTGGTTTTTAACAATAAGCTGTTTGCCTTTCTAAAAGAAAACTTATAGAGTATAAGTGTGGGGGAAAAATAAATAATGAAAGTGGGAAATCTGTCTACTGAAATAACAAATCCCTAGATTCCATGGTACGTGGGATGCTTCTAAACTATACATCTTTCAGTAGAGATATATATGAAGACATGAAAAGGTTCATGGCTTTATTATGGCTAGTTAGCTAGATTCCTCAGATGGCCAAGAAAGATGCAAATCTTAGGTGCCTAAACATCTCAGGTGAACCTTGTAGAGCTATTATACTGTAACTGGCAGGGTGCTTTCACTGAAGCGCTCAATCTTTTTCAGCATCCACAGCTCAAGTCGGGGTGCAGTCAGTCCCTCACACTTAGCTGCTGAGCCTGCATGCACTTGCAGCGTCTACTGGAATGTTTGGTGTGGAATATTTGGAATTTTGTTAAAAAATAATAATAATAATAAAACCAAGACAAAAACTTGTATAATTAATTTAAACTTAGCACCAGCAAACTTTTTTTTGTTGGTTACATTTTGAGTAGTCCTAGTGGTTCAATAGCACAAGCTCACAGACTGACACCTGTTTAGAAGGACCTTTACAGCACACACTTAAAACTTATGTGCAGTATGGATGCCTACATAGAGCAGAAACTGAAAATAGATTCTTTGAACTATCGTATAAAGATCTACTGAGGCTGGAGGTTGAATGACTGGAGTTAAATCTAGACAATTCAATCCTGATCAGACTCCCATGGTGAGGCTGCTTCACTAGCATTGTTTGTGGTCTGATGGATCTTTCTTGTTAGTATTTGAGAATCATTCAGATGCAGCTTACAGAGCACCGATGGCATGTGCAGCATGACTCAGAAATTCCCAGTTAAAGTAACCGAGTAATGCAGTTTTGTTCCTCCATTTCCATGCTCTGTGCAGAGGAGCCACCCTAGCTCAAAGGAGCAGAAAGAATGAGGTAGCATCTCCTGTCTATCTAAACAGTCTGCCCCAACAATTGGAAGGAACCAGCCTTTCTGCAATCAGAAATAGCTGCTGCAGCAGCAAAAGCAGGACTTTCAGTCAATCAGAGGATATTAAAATTACCACAGGGTTCTCACTTGCTTAATAATAAGGGTAATAAATCAGGTGACCATTATAATTTTTCAACATATCCTGGTAACTCGATTGACATATTTTGAATAGACAAAAAGTTTAGGAACGAATAAGTAATTTCAAAAAACTATCAATAGCAAGTACTGATTTTCTATGCATCTGCCTCAAAACTAAGTGAGGTTTGACCTCCAGCAAAGACACATTAAACATCTTTCCATAAGTGAGCTGGCTAACTGGATGTCACTTGTAAGGAGGGGTAACAGCAAAGCAGAGATTACAAAAACATACCTCAGGCTGCAATAGAGTCAGGAGTTTGAAAGGTGCTTCCCAAGAAAGCTTGATTTTTCATCCCAGTCACTCCATAGAAGAGGATTTACAGTACACACTTAACGTTTTGTGATGAAAATGTTTAAAATTAAGATCATCAAAACTCCAGAAATCAGAGAATGTATCGAGACTCACTATTGAAGCTGAAAACTCATCAGAATATCTGTTGTGTTTAGTGGTCATCACAAGCTGACCAATAAGAAAGATGAATGAACCAAAGGCTGCCAGCCTTAGAGACTTCAGTCCTCCACTTTGAGGAAGCTGATCATCCTTGATAAAATGTGGCTCACATGAGTCCTATCTCCTGTTCACTTGGGGGCTTACAGAAGTGGTGACCATTCATCTTGCTGGATGAAGAAATGTCTGTATTTCTAACTGTGTAGTGTAATGAAAAGGCATGGCTGCATTCCCCTTCGAGGTTTCTCTTTGCCTCATGAGGAACTTATTCCATCAAGGAAGCAACTGCCTCCACACAGTTTGTTTAGTTTCATTTACTCTAGGTAAGGCATAGTCAGAAAATGACAGATTTGCCAACACTGCAACAATCTAGAAATAAGATGATAGGTGAAAAATGACAGTGGCTATCGGTGATGGCTCAAATGTCTGTTCACAGTAGGGACTTAGAAGTGCCATACATCTATCAAAATGCTGGCACACAGAAATATCTCTCTTCTCAAATAAGTCACATAAGATGTCCATTAAAAAAGAAGTCAAATCAAATGTTACAGAAGAGGAAATATCTAATGACATAGGACAGTTTTTACATATCTTACCCTAGTTTTGCTAACTATACTATTCCAGGAGCTGCAGATGCATTCAAAATCTTTTAGAATGTTTTTAATTTCTCAGACATATATTAAGTAATAGATTATGGTAAATAATATTCAACACAGTTAAACAGTTAGTTAATACGTTACCTTCCCCCCTCGTTATTTTTTGCCTTTTTGAAAATATTTAGAACCTGATTAACAGAAATATGTAATTTTTCGGGGTGAAAAACATGAAACACGTTGTAAACATATTGGCATTCGTAGCTTCAGCGTCAAGTGTCAGATTATTTTCTACAAAACATGCTGGAAAAGCATGCAACAAAATATTCAGTACAATATTCAATACAGCTTTATTCTGCACCTAGTTTAAGGATATGAACTTATTTAGGTAATAAAGGATACTGTTTTTCAAAATGAGACGTTTAATTTACAATCATATGTTACAACCAGCTTAGCTAGTTTCCACTAAAATTTTTCTAAAAGTTTTTTTTCATAATTTGTTTTAGAAAATGCTTTTTGAATTATTAAAAAAGAAAGTAAACAAATGCTTTCAGAACAAGAGACCATTGTAAAAACCTTTTTCCTTTTTAATGATGCTTTGTTGTTTTTTATTTTTTTTAACCAGAACAGCTCTAGATAAAAAATATTTATATTTTAGGATGGTCACATTTGACCCATAAGTAGTATTCTTGCTGGGTGACTTAATGGAAGTTTGGTGTATGCCTGTTGTGTTGTGGTATGGAAAACTGCCGTTCATGAATGTACAGCTCATTTCAAACGCGTTTACCTGACCGGTTCACAACATGCTTAGTTAAGCTACAGAGCCCGCTTACGCACGAACTCAGAGGTAATGTGGCAAGTGGGATGAGGCAAGACTTTAACAACATGTCTTAATCCCTGTGCTGCCTGAAAGACATAAATAAGATAAAGGAGAGGAAAAGTCGATTCAGTCTTTTAACAAAACAAGGCTTCTTTCTTTCTAGATTGCATATTGATAACTTTGTAGAGTAACAAAATACAAAGATTCTTTTAATGATTAGAAAACCTTGTTTCTGTGCAATTCAAGAATAGGGCCTAATGATTCATAAATCTGGCACACAGTATTGGGTACAAATCACCATAAGATATGACATAACTACATGTATTGTGGAAAAAAAATATCTGCATTTTAGTGCACAGGAGAAACAAACTAGTATTAAAACAAGCATTTAGTCAAGATCAGGATAAACATCTTGTCCTACATGTTTTAAAGTATTTTACCATGCAGTATTACGGTTTTTCAAATTTTAAGTTTTGCATTCAGATATGACTTCACTGACAAATTAAAGAAGCAAAAGTGGAAGGGACAAAGAAATTACCTCTTTTCCTTTTGCTTCATGTTCATGTTTTCCTTTTGCTTCACATGCCAGAGCATGTGAATAGAGCAGGTTGCAAATGCACAAACTGTCTTTCATCAATACCATCTGCATTCATTGCAGCTGTTTTAAATCTTATGTTAAAACAATTATTTGAAGATAGTGAAATTCACCCATGAGATAATTAATCATAGTAGGTTAGACCAGCTTGGTCCACTGTGTTCTATCAACAGAAGCATTTTGCAATGATCCACTGCAGCACTTCCAATCCAGGTGACGTTATTTATAGTATGAAGCAGTAGCAATAAGCTTTCCTGGTATGTAATTGAAGAATATAAAAACCAGCTCCATGTTCTTTATCCCAGGGACACTGTGGTACTATTAAACTAGTGTTTTCTCAAAAATATCACACTGAGACATAGTGTGATGCAATGCCCACTTCCCTCTGCTCTGAATGCAGGAGTGAAAACAGTGCTTACAGATAGCTAAGTAATAACCAAACAGCCAAAGAAGTTGGATGTTCACACTGAATTATGCAACTTAAGGAATTCCCCTCTACAATTAGTTGAACATTAAAACATTGTATTTTTTAAATATCCAGCCTCCATCAAATGCTAAGGCCCTAATTTGTTTTACTGGATTAAATGCACCTAACTGGCAACATGCAGCTGAAAAGTTCTACTCTTGGCAAAGTCAAGTGTGCAAGTAGTCACACTATTCATACTCTCTAATATTTGCCAAAGGTTTCTTACTATTTCATAAAGTCAGGTGCTTAAGAATGGGATAAATAAAAACTAGGAATCTGGTATTTTTAAAGTAGAAACCAGAAAATGAAGAAGGAAGAGGCGTATATTAAGTTCAGTATCGTAACAGAACTGAGGAGCTTTATGTAGTCTGTAGAAGCTGCCTCAAGCCAATAGACTGGAAACTCTGAATGTTGTCTCGGCAGATTCTTTCCAAAGCTGAAGGTCACTCCTTTCTTCAGAAATACCCCTATCATCATCTTACCCAAAGTGAACTTCTCTGAACACTCAGCAGGGATGATCACATTAAATCCTATCAATCACCTAAGGAAAATGGTACATACTCGGTTTCCTATGGAAGCAGTATAACAGCTATAAAGCACTGTTAAGCCAACAGCCTTGCCAGGTTTGTTCAGATGGAGTTCCAGTTTTTGCTTCAAGAAATCCACATTCAGGATCACATTTGTTCCTATTCCAAACCCAACAACTGGTATTTCATAAGAGTGAAGCAACGTTAGAGCTGTCGTCACTCTGTGCAGAGTAGGACTTTGCGGTGTCATGACTAGGACAAGACAAGGTGATTCCTGAGAATGCCAGCACATCTCTGCTTTTGGTACCTCTATGGCTGAGGGGCACCCAAGCAGGAGAACCTCACAGTTACATCTTTATGTTTTCAGAAATTACATAGAACTGATAAGAATATATAATACAGAAAACCTCTTATATGAAAGAATAACAGCAAACAAAGCTGAGAAGGTGGATCAGGTAATCCTGTTTCCAGAAACATCCAATGAATCTGGAAGCTTGCTTATCAAAGATACTGTATATTTTTATGAAAATCAGGACTGTCATTTAAATCACTAAATGTAGTGCTGTCCACTGTTGGCCAATGGGGAGTTTGCACCGTTCGGTCATGAATCTGACAATTCTTGGAGCCAGTACAGTAGATCAGACAAGTCCATGAAGATGATGTAATAAAATAAAGTAATATATTTAAAAAGAAAATTAATTTCAATATACTGTATTGGCATCTAACTCATGACCAGAAGCACCTTAAACGTGGATGTTCACAGAAAAATATTTTGCTTTGTATTAAAAATAGTCAAACCCAAATAATTTAACTTTTTATGTTAAAAATGTGTATATATTTATACAAAGTATTTCAATTCACAGGTACAAAATAATGAATTATGAAAATTTCTTGATATTGCTGCAGCTGGAAACACACGAACTTTACATGGTTTGTTTCTTTGTAATTTCACATAGTTTAATGGATTGAAAATACTCTGTACTTGTTTTTAAATCACTCAGCTATCTCAGAATTACTGTCATGGTGTAAATCTGTTTGACAAAGGTTTCAGCCTGCACAGATGTGAAATGGTGCGTCAGAATGAAAAACTGCTATATTTCATAGGACTGGGTATTTGGCTTTCTTGGACAAGAGATCTAATCAGCTCACTTAGGTTTCTCTAAGGGAGGTTTCAGACACTCTCCATTGTGTAGGAGGGGCACCCTGCCTGTGCACTGAGATTAGCCTGCAGAGATTTTATGGGGTTGAGAAAGAAAGGTAAGCTCCCTCCTGCTGCTGGTAAACACTGTTATTGTTCTCCATTCCCTGCTGAATGGCACAAATGCAATTCTGCAACGTTAATTACTGCAATAATGAAAGAAATGACACAAAATGACAAGGAATGTGCTAATTCAGTAAGACTCAAGTCATTGACATATTAGTCCTTTTACTGCTTGTTGTTACTTTCAGGCACGTACTCCTTTACTCATAAATACTGACTGAGTGGATTCTAGGGACTTAGTATTCAAATAATAAATTAGTAAAATAAAGATTAATGTGAAAGAAGTGGTGCCCAATGATCTTTTAGAAGCTGTCTGGTCAGTACCTGAACACAGAACATGTCTGATGAAGTATATGAAAAAATGACTTAGCCATCCTTGCAGGACATGCAAGCTGCTTCCTTTTCAATGTCCAAAAATGACTTGCTAGAATGCTATTTATATGCTAACCAGGAAGGAAAAAGTGGCAAGTGAATAGGCTGCACCGACATACTGTATTTCCCCCCTGCTTAGACTTCCCACAGTACCGCAGAGGAGATGAGTGATATTAAATTTTTTGTGAACGTCTTACATGTAGCTGCGGATGACAATGTGTGAATCTGTGTTTACACCGCCTGGAAACCACAGTCCTGTGAAACACAGAGTGACAGGTCTCCTGTATCTGCGGCCCCGTACCGGCAACGAGGAGCGCGAGAAAGCTTGGGCACAGAATCAACCCTCTCTCAAGGTCTTGGAGAGAACTCAGTGGGAATATTTTCAACTCTTTCTTCTAAAAAGGACCACTGCACTTAGGTAACAATCCTGTTTAAAACCCACATATTCCCTGCATATGTAAATTCCCTTGTAGAAGTCAAGCACTACGTAATAATAATGCACAAAGAAACAAATTCTTCTAAAGAACTGAATAAGAAAGCGAAAGAGTCTTGCATACCACAATATGTATTTCTAAAATCACGAAAAACAGGACCACTGGGAATTGCTAACAGTTTCAGCTGCAACACTGAATAATCTAAGTAATCCTTTTTCTATTGAACCAAAAGGAAAAATGAAAAGACTTTCATTGAAATACAGTCATAAATTCCATCCATAAGACTTTTCCTGCAATTAAGTTACATTTACTGATCCACTACTCCCTTAAAAGGAGCATTAACACAAAGACTTCAATTATTCATGGTCAAACAAAGTTGATTCTATTGCTTCAGTCAAAGCGGCATTCTCTTTTACTGTGGTTATTTTTGTAGTATCTTCAAAAAGGGCACATAGTCTGTGAAAACATGTAAGTTTTTGAGTAAAAGCTATTTCCATGATGAATCCTAACTTCTTATATTTAATACTTCTGCCATTTGCTCCTTTCATGAGGATGAAATTTGCTGGGAGTTGTTGTCCCCTTCATCCTTTAAAGGGTAAGCTGATTGAAATACACCATTTTTTAAAACCTAGTTCAAATGTCCTGATAAAAAGAAGTCTTTCTCTCTCTAAAAGAAAAACCAAGAAACAAAAACCACAGGTATTTACTGTTACGGAAAACTAATCAGTGAGGAAAGAAACACAGGGAACTCCACAAAGTGAAGCTGTGGAAGAAAGTTTGTGGTTCTTGTGCTGTCAGCAGAGGGCTTAAAAGAGCTGCAGAGGGTCTAACATCTATGAAGAGCCATACCTACTTCTTCTACTGCTAAAAGCTTCTGCAGTACTTGCCACTCACTCTTCCACAATTTCCAACTGCTGTCCATTTCCGCTCGTGATGCCATCCTCCGAGAGCTGGCACCCTCTGCTGCTGCCGATTGCTGCCCAGCTTCAGTCTGAAATACCCTAAGTGTAACTGCCTTAATTAAGCTGCGGAAGTATGCGTTTTAAAGGTCAAGAGTTCCCAATCAATCCTAGGAATTTAAGAAGGGGATAATATTGCCCAAAGACACTAAGCAAAACTTGATCTTCTAGAGATACTTGTTTCATTTTCAAAGGTCGAGAATGAATACAGATTCTCGATATTCTTTGGTATAAGAAAATACCAGGGATACATTTCTTTGACTCAGTAAGAAGTCTGGCATATGATCTATTAAATGTAATGTTAACAGGGAGAGAAATGCTTTCCTCAGTAGACCTCCCTAATAAGCATAACCCTGAAAGATGACAGGATGTTACAGACTCAAACTGTTGTGTATAAAGCTGTTTTCATGTAAATGTGCTACAGACTGACAATTGACTGAGACACATATACATAATAACATAAATACTTCTTCATAAGGTAGTAATTTGTTTCTACAATGTCATGCTCTCTGAGTCACGTCTTTCAAAGCCATGGAAGTTAATGAATGCCGACCAGGAGTAAAAGAATTCTGCGTGACCATCTTGCAGATGTCAGAGGTTTAACAGATTTAAGTGTTTCTCTTTTTTTGCTGGAACTAGATATCGTAAAAAAAGTGTAAGTGAAACAGAAAATAACAGCTAATGTGTAAGAAGTAGGAAATTGTATCCCAGAGATACTGACAAATACTCAATTGATATTTGAATTTATAGATGTTCCTCTTTTAAAAGGTTTCATCACTGTTTTGTACAGAAAGTCTTGAAGGGAATGCAGACTACAAATCCAAAAGGCATATTGTTTCTTTGTATGTACAGAAAATATTTAGAAACTACAGTGCCAGTGAATTTTGACCATAGGATTCAGCAGTAAGCCTTAAAAGTTTAGGTCCTTATTGAAAAAAGCAATTATGTTTTCAATTTTTTCCTCAAACAAGAGATTACCTTGTTGCACTACAGCTTCTTGGCTTCAGACAAGGGACAGAAAGGTGAGAAAGCAATTACAGTGTTAAAAAACCCCCAAAATCCTAACCTGTTCTAAAGTATTTTCTTTCTTTCTTTCCTGTTCAACCCATGTATTTACGAAACTTATCACTTAAGTAACACCTACTTAACGTACCAAGAAATGTAATAGTGGATAGATTTTTTTTGGCTTTGCTCCCTTTGGTTTGAAAAAGAGGAACTGAAGATGATTATGTGGGTTGGGCACTTCAGTCACAAGTTGCTTACATGCATGACTACCCTTCGAAATTTCTCTTTACTTCATTATTTTTGACTCACACATCATTGACACAAGGCCTGTGACAATAGGAGACTGCAAAGACCATGAAGAAGAATTTTGGAATAATTCATTTGACAACTATGTTTGCGGGAAAGAACATCAGTAAAAGTGCAGTACAGGTAGAGCAACTGAGCCTTTTCATTACGTAAAGAGCAAAAAGCTTCATTAATTTTTGCTGTAGGGCACCTCACGTTTGAATAGTTATATTTAAGTGACATTCTAGCTTTCTCATGAGAAGCTTAGAAGGTCTCCTCCTAGATAATTAATTACAGCTTTGCAGTCTAGTGAAGAATCACAGGAAAAATACAGTCTTCAGCTAAAAAAACCCAAAACATATTGAGATTTACACAAGGACTACATGGATTACAAGAATTTACCAACAGCACTGTGTATTATCAGTATATTCTAATGAATTACTTTTATTTTTTCACATTTAAAGATGGACCTTGTTAATAATTGTGAAAAAAAACTAAAAACCACAACCCTTTGACAGAATAAGTCACTTTGTCATCTGAAGTGTTTAAATATCAATAAAATTTCGCCACAAAATCCGCCTAATTTTCTGTCAGCCTTCTTAGAAAATCAGGCTGCCTGGAGGACACAGAAATTTACAATGCACAGTTATTGTCTAAGAGTAAAAATGTTCCTGTGCATTGCATTTCCATGGAGGAATTAAACAGAATTTTGCCCTTCGGATGGTACAAAGTAAATGTCACTGTCTGATATCGGTATATTTAGGAATAACACCACAAAGTAATTTAAGTTGGAATTCTGAAAATCAGTCATCTAATTCATCTCCAAGTCAGGTCCAATTATACCAGTTTGCTCAGGAGTTTGTTGAGTTCTGAACATCTCCAAGGATGAAGATTCCACCACCTGTCTAGGCAACCTGTACCAGTATTTGACCATCCTTACAGTAAAAGCATTTTTCATGA
Source organism: Cnemophilus loriae (assembly GCA_013397755.1). Lineage (NCBI taxonomy): Eukaryota > Metazoa > Chordata > Aves > Passeriformes > Corvidae > Cnemophilus > Cnemophilus loriae. Next base: position 3,328,702 of record VZTF01007972.1, on the reverse strand, counting down.
TAGCTAATTGAGTTTTCTAGTGCTCCATCTGGTGTCCATTGTCTCTTACGCTATTGCTGTGCACTTCTGAGAGGAGTCAGGCTCTGTTGTCTCTGTACCATCCCATTTGGTAGTTGGAGACTACAAGTTCCTCCTGTAAGTCATCTAATATTAAGGCAGTACAAGCACAGCTCTCTCCACCTCCCCTTCTACATCAGGTGCTTCCTGACCATCTTGGTGCACCGCTGCTGGACTCACTGCAATACGCCAATGCCTTTCTTGAACAAGCCCAAAATTGGATGCAAGACTCCAGATGTGACCTCCCGCGTGCCAAACAAAAGGGAAGGATCACTTCCCTGCATCTGCTGGCTATCCTGTTGGTAATAACCAGCCAGGATGTGGCTAGCTGGCACATTATTGACTGGTATTCCATTTGTTGCCCACTGGGACCTTAAGGTATGTTTCTGTCAAGCTGCTTTGCAGCAGTATTGGCATATGGAGTTATTCCATTCTGGATGTGGGACTGCAATTGCTTTTGTTGAACTTCATATGATTCTTGTTGACCCAATTTCCATCCTGTTGAGATCCTCTGAGACCTTTCCCTCCAGTGTACAGACTACTCCCTCGAATCTGGTATTGCCTATGAATTTGTCAAGGGATGACACTATTCCAGCTGGACATGGCAATGTTGATCATGTTTTGTTTACAGTCTGTATCTCACCAATTTGTCTGTAAAGATACCACAGGAGAACAAATTGTAAATACTTAAGATTCCAACTAGTATCATGCCTAAAATAGCTTGTAGTCCTTCTAGATAATACAATTTATTCATTATTCATTTATAACAAATGAACAGAATAGCATGGGAAGTTCAGTTAGGGACTGAATCATATGAAGTATCTATTACAATCTACAAAATTAGTATCTGCATATGGGACCTGTTTCATAGGAAATAAAAGTTAAGGATTCTAGTCACATAAAAATATGTTAGCTAAAACCTAGACTTCAGGAAACTAGTTATTCAGAAATGACTGTACAGATAGATTTGTGAGCCCCAAGGTTTGTGTGATTTTTTTCCAGTTTTTTCAGTGAACGGCAGTTAGTCTAATAAAAGTTTATTACCTCTGTCTACACACTTGGCCTCCCTCACTCACAGAATGATAATTTTAAACCTGTGATGTGCAATTGCCAGCATTTTTACCTTGCTCTCTCAGAAAAGGAAAAAAAAGGAAACTGAAGCTTTCCTGGAGCAGAGGAAGTATTACTGTGCTTCAGCTGTAGTTTGGAAAATGAACAAAAGTGTATCTGGGAATCTTAAACTTGATATAGCTCAGAATTATATAGTAAATAATTATTGTTCATGTCCAGGTTAGAAAAAACAATCCATTTAAGAGATGTTGTCAAGGAAAAAGGAGCTAGGAAAAAGGTGCTAAGAAGAAGGAGCTTTCTCTTAAATAAAATCTGATTAATAGTTTCAGTATGCAGTACTTAAAAAGATCTATATTTATGTTATACATACAAACATACCATAGGCAGTCAGGAATGCTTTGAAAAATTAGAGAACTTTTGTATAGTCAGAATAGATGGTGGAGTGGAATAAACAAGTAGAATGTGTTCTTGGAATCTGGGGCTTGTTTTCATACAATTAAATATGGTAAGTTAGCCACTTCCCCATTACACACTACAGTCCTCGCCCATCATGGTTCTGTATTTATTATTACATTGAGGTAACTACACTACTGTCTAGCCCATTAAGTATCAGTGCTGATAATTAAGATGTATTTTATGGCTTCTTTAAAGTGTTTTTAATGCCTGTTTGGTTATACAAATGCCATCAAGTGATAAACTACAAATCAAGGCCGGTAAGAAATTTTCCAGCTGACATGAATTTCCTTCATAGAAAGTACAATATAGTTTGATACTAACGCATATATATTTTGAAAATTTCCATTAGCCGGAATAGTTGAAGAAATTTTCCAGCGAAACACACATTCATGTGTGGGTCCAGGGTCCAGGAAAAACAATATAAAAAGGCTGAAACATGCATTAATTTGAACACTCTGAATAATACACCATTTAACTGCCCAGATTATAATGTGTATAACACACTAGTGTTTATTTATCTTTTAAAATTCAAATATATGTTAGTAAAATTACTGAATGCATTATTTCCACACATTTTATTCACATGACAGATCTAGAAATTATTTTATGAAGTATAAGATTATTTGACTGTTAAAAAAAAAACAGTTAAAACCAAAACAGTTGTTTTCTTTTATAATAAAATGGGCATCATTATGGTGAAAACAGCTTTCTTTAATGAAAAGCTCCCCAAAGGATTATTTTGAATAATTCTGGAAGAATGCTATGGTGATGTTTTCTTCTGCAGTTTCTTGTACCATACAGGTGCCTCTTTATTTGTCTGTAAAAGAAAGAACATTTAGTTGTGAGACAGTGAACACCAGAAGAAAAACATGCTATCTACACAAGTCTCCCTCCTTCCTATGTAGTTCACAGTTGAGTTCTTTGCTTATATGCAAGTATCAGAAACAAGACTATGCATTTGAAGTTACGATTACAACATACCAATATTAAAACCTCCCTATTTCCAGGCTATAAAATGCCAATTATACGGTAAAAACTAAATGATTTAAAAAAAAATACCTGTCACAATGAAAACAAGCATCAACTGTGCCATAAATAGGTTTCATTTGTAATAACGTCATCTGAGTTTTCCAGCTGAGAAAGGCATGGATCTTAGAAAAGAGATCTTAGGTGTGCCAAAACTGACCAACACTTTATGTAGCAATATAGTTTTTAAAAAATTATAATTGAAAATAAAAGAATACAGTAGTTTCCTGACTCTGTGGAAGGTATTTTAATTGCAGAAAATTATCTGTGAGCAACCTTTTCTTTCCTTCATAATCCTATGGTTTACTGCTACACAGTCAGGATTGCTTGAGGCAAATTCAGTGGTGGTTTGTATAAAATGGAAAAGTTTAAGTTTTAATAGAAATAAAACTAATCAAGTGGAAGTGGAACAAAGTAAGGACTATTCTGCTTCCAGGGTTGGGTATAATCTCTTGAGTTAGTGAGCACTGTCTCAGTCTGTTGTCCCTAAACTTGTTCCTTTCTAGTTCCCTTTTCTGACTGCCCTCTATTCATGCTTTCCTCCACGACTTAAAAAACATTCAATTTAAAAATCTACTTTATTAATTTTGAAGATTTCAGTTACAAAAACAAATCTGCTCTGTTTGTGCAAGCTTTTAGAATGCTAGAAATTGACCTAAACTGGCAGGATTTTCGCAGGACTACTGATTTCTTTTCCTAAGAAGAAAACCTGTGCCATCTGTCCATTTTCAGTTCACTACTCCAACATCTGTGAAGACTTAGAGTTTTTCACAGAGAAATTGGTTACAATTTCTTAATGTAAACACAGTTTTTCTGGATTCCCACACCATTTCTATGTCCCTAAGTAAGACAGGACAGATTACGTACTGAAACCCCAGATCATCTACACAAACTGTTTGCATATGTTTTGGGTCACTGAATAGCTCCATCAAAGACAAAGTTAGGGCAGTATGATTTAGCACTACTAAAAGGACTATGGATGAGACAGCACTGGATAAGCCTGTGTTTAGTCTAATAATACTATTCAAGCAAATTTTGAACTCCTAAAATCCCCCAATGTCCTCACATCACGTCCCAGAGATGCTTCCATTTCCTACTTTTAGTGTTATAAAACTGGTGCGCTACAATAAAAACCTCATGTCATTTAAGACACTGTATGTTAAAGTCTCCACCATGAAAAAAAGAAAAAAGACAAAAAAAAAGAAAAAAAAGACAAAAAAGAAAAAAGAGTTCTCTTTGGACCAAATCAGCACATATGCTATGCAATGTGGATACACCCAGTCCACCCCAGAGAAAGGTAGCATCATGAAGTTTGTAAACAAGACTCATGATTTGTTTTGTGATTCAGACTTGGCTGTCTTGAATCCGTCAGTTTAGATAGTCATAGTCAGAAACTTCTAAACCATTTTCATGAAGCTTTCCACTACCAGAGGTACTAAATCTGAAGTGGGCCACTTCAAATATTAAAATCCAAGCTTTTAGTTTCTGAAGGAATAAAACAGGGTTTTATAATGGATTTATAACATCAGGCATCCTTAGCAACAGAAGTGATATCAATACGTGTTCTATTTTTTATATATATTTAGATACATATGCACATACACATTAATATACATCAATATAAATATACAGAAATACACCTATTTCCTCACTCCTGCTTCTCAATATAGATATGCACAAACTCCACTTATACACAACCATGGTAGATTTAAATTAGTATACATGGTCTGTGAATCCCTACAACTATTAAAATTTTGCTAACCACTCAGTATTGTAATACAACAATGTTTTTTTTTTTTTTTTAAAAAGACATGGTTTGCTGTGAACTTAAGATATAGAAAGTAACCAAATAGCTAAAAAACATCACAAACTCTCATTTTTCTCCTCAACATTGACTGTTTCCATAAAGAGCTGCAAGTATTTAGCTGAATCAATTACACATCTCCCTGAAGGATGAAACCACTTTTTTTTTTTTAAAGTGAGGAGAACCATCAGAAGTTTTGGCACTTGCTCTTATCATAGTACTTACAAATAACGTTGGCTTAGGTGTAAATATATTTTCTTCTTCATGTTCTGGCAGCAGTTTTAACAAAGGGTTTGATTTTTTTCCAGTTGCACTTTTTACATCAATATGAGACTGAGGTAGATTTTGTTCATAGCGTTTACCATGTAGAGTAATTATAATCTGCTTCATTGTGGCCAGTTCCTATAAACCACAAAAGAACAATGCTAAGTTATTCAGTTAAATTACATTTGAACCTATAAATATTTATTTGTTAATAATAAATTTATATTTACCAAACATGGATCAGTAAATGTAAAAAAGAACATATACTTGCTATAATTAATGAGATTACTACTTAAACCCTAGCAAAGTAAGAAAATAAAACAGGCACAGAGGATTTATACAACTCAAATTCTGTCTTGCCTAAAGGCTGTAAAAGAGAACATTTACTGTGTAGTAAGAAGCACATTATCTCTTTTAACTTACACTTCCATTTCATTTAAAAGAATTCTTTTGCATTTATTTTTTCAGGCTGAGGGAGTGTACAAATCTAATTTGAATGACTGTGACAACTTGTACTTTTGAGCACTAGGTCTTGCACAGAAATTTTATAAACACATTACTAGAAATATTTCTTTATATCCAGATTAGAAAAGAAAAATCAATGAAAAACCTTTAGAGGATGTACAGCAAAAAGAAGATCAGAATGGAAAAGAAGTTTTGTGAAAAATGGAAGTTCCAGTGTGGAAAAAGGAATGAGAACATATAGAAATGCAGCCTTTTTTTGGATATCCTAGTAATTTGCTTTGAAAACAATCTGAATTAAAAACGTAATCTTTCCTTAATACTAGGCTGAACAAAACAGATTATTCAAAAGGTACAGTAGAGTGAGAAAGGAAAAAACACAGGATTTTCTGACTTTAACTGGACATCTTTTGTCATCTTTCACCACACCTACTGCCTAACGTTCCCCCTCCACCCCATGTAATGGGTATAATTACTATAAAATAAGTTACAGAATTTAAAGCATTAATTATTATTATTATTATTACTACTAGCAGTATTGTTTAGAGCATTCATTACTGTAGAATTAGAACAGCAAGATCAGTAGAAAAGCCTTTCAATGTAAATTTTAAGACGATTTTACATGTTTTAAAATATTAATGTTTTTGTTTGCTTGCTTTTTACAAATGGTGTTGTCTTCAATAAGCAACACTGTTACTGTGTTAGCCTTATATATAATTAACATTCTGTCTTACCTCTCAACAAAAAGGGTAATTTGTGTTTACAGCTGAATGACAAACATTCGTTATATCTTACCTATTTAATACTTGCCTGAAAATTACATCGATGCACATTCTATTTTCATTGAATTATTAGTAATGAGTTTAAAAAAACCCTCAACCTTTTAAAATACTCCTGCCATATACCTTCTCTCTGTCCACTGCTGCCTTTAATACAAGAAACAAAGTCAAAAGAAACATGCTCTAGCCTTTAAACTGTCGAATGCTAACTCAGTTACATGAATGGAAGTTACACTCCACAGACCAGCTTTATTGAGTGTACAAATTGTTCTTGTATCTCAGTCATTTAATATTAACTATTTGCATAATTCAGCCATGTGTGGTGGCATGTTGAAACAGCATGACTGCAGAGCAGCTGTTTAAAAGGACTGCATAGCTGATGCCAACATGTTTTTCAAAGTTGTAAACTCTGCAAAGATGTTGCCAAAGCAACACATAGACAGAATTTCTTGATGAAAATAACTCGAGCAAGTATACAGCAAATAAATACACCATCACAGGAGATTAAATTGTACATAAACAATGTTTTGACACTAGCAAATGGTGTTCCTATACTTAAACTGTGTTATTCTGTGGACCAAATAGTTGCACGTTTGAACAAGGCAAAACCCAAAAACTGTCACACAGATTTATTTCAGAAACAGAGTTGAAACTTGTATGTGTAGGGTCAAATTCTCTTGTGTCAAGATCCACTTGGCAGTTTAAAGTCTTCTCTACTTAACAGAATCTGTCCTGTACTTGATAGCACTGTCTGTTTTCAGACTTGGAATAGGCTCTCAAGAGTCAGCTCTCACACAAGCTTCCCTTGTGACAGGAGGATTCTCTAATATGAAGCTATAGGAAGGAATGACAGGGAGTGGGGATGAAAAATTAGTCCACAACGAAGAAACTATTTTGACATCACAGCCAAATTTATCATGAGGATTTAGCTAAGGTTGCATTAATATTTGTTCTAAACTCCCTCCACATTTAGCAAGAAAGACCTTAAGAAACTTGTCAAAATAAATAGTACAAGAAACACTGAATCCAACAGAATTACTGGTATGTGTACTGCTAAACAAGGAAAGAAAATTGGCCCAACATATTTGCAAGAGTTTTGCTGTTTTCAACAAAGGAAATACTGAAAACAAAGCTCTGTCTTGAACTGCAGTAATTTTAACCATCTCTTTAGATTTTTTTGCTCCTGAACACAATCTTAATTCTTACCTTCATTTTTAAGTTCCAAACAAAGAGTCATTAGCACTACCTGCTGCTGCTGGCATGCTACCTTGATTCTATGAATATTATTTTCCAATCCTAAAATCCAGCAAGTTGGTCTAGAAACCTAGCAAGGAAAAAGCAGCTCTGGAGATTGTACTTAGCAGAAAAATGTGAACTTCTTCCAGTGGGAACAAGACCTTATGAAAGAAGGGGAAAGTAGGTAGAGGGTTCAAAGGAGATGGGAAGAATCTTTTGTGTAGAAGGACATGTACTAGTTTCAGGGTAAGCTAAGTAAAGGAAGATGTGAAGAGAAATGGATGGTTAAAATTTTTCAATTTTTTACTGTGTCAAGTCCATGTTTCTATGTCCAGGCAGAGCTGTGCAAATTGTTTACTTACAACATTCCCTTCAGTTACTCAGTGCACCGTAGAAAACAGTGTTGCTAAAGCTCTGCATTTCCCAATTTCTCTGGGGAAGTATTTGGTCTTTGCCACGCTGGCTCCTGGACATATAAGCCATGCTATGCAAGCTGTGTGTCACTGTGCTGAGGCTTCCAGGTCTGAGCGCTTTGGCTTCGGAGAGCCAGACAGCAATCCTTCTTGGGAGGATTATGAGTACCAACACTTCTGAGTGGATTCACCCAGCTCCTCCCTGGTCTGGCTTTACACCTTTGGTCTCAGTGTCACAAACTACAGGAACACAAGCACCCACTCACAGCTTACGCAACATTCTGTGGGGACGTGGCAGTGCGGATACATGGAAAACAATGCAGTTGGCAAAAAAGGTGGGTTAAGATGACACAAGGAAAAAATTAACCTATGCAGCTGGCACAAAAACAGTGCTTATGTACAATTAGTGTCACCCATACAAACAAGTATCAGGACTATATTATTAAATATTTTGAAAGTCTGTCCACAGCAACCTGATGAATTTGTGTTAAGGATGCTGCTCTGTGTATCAGCACAAGTCTCAATAACCAAAATAATGAGCTATGTGAAACGTTAAGTGGGATTAAAACACCTGAACTGCTGTATCTAAACGTAAGTATCTAACCATGAGCTAAGAATCTAATTTTCCATTATGGACCATGTAGCTTGGAAAGTGACTCCATTCAGAAGTGGGACACTACTGGTGTTGCAACATTAGCTTTGCTGATTAGGCTGCTGTTAACTATAAAGCACAGAAAGATACCTCACCGCAGACACCTTCATTTTGATACCTAAATTTAGTTTTGATAAGTTAAATCCATTTCTCACCTCACTCTCCTTATCTTTTACTTTTCTCAGGCTTCTACTTTGCCTAAAACAAGTATCATCCTGAATAGCCAATATGCAATCATAATTCCCCTTGCACACAGATTCGAAGTATCAAATGATTTTCTTAAAAAGAACTGTGTTTTTAGAACAAGCTTTCACACCACAGATTATCTACTTGGTAAGTTTTTCAAAACATACAGAGATTCATACTTTAGGACCATCTAACATCCTGTATCCCACTTATGCATATTAATTAATATTTAGTAAAGATTCCTTGAACTGTAGAAGAATACTTGAAAATTCTGCATACTTAACCAGAAAGGAGTTGGAATTCAAAGTAAGTAATTAGAATGAATGAACTGAGAACACAGGGAGTGATGTAGCAGGAGGTGAAGTAAGGTAACGTGTATAGCATTGTAAATAGTATCAGAAGAAACTACTTACTTATTTCCATTTATTTTTGGTAAGTTATGTCCAACAACCTTAGTTAAAAATAGCAAAAGCAATTTTGTGTGCCAATAAACAAACAGAGAAGGAGATATAAAGGCTGGACTCAATGACCCTAGAGGTCTTTTCCAACTTTAGTGTTTCTGTGACTCTTTATTTAGGTACAGACAAAGGATAGACAGCAGTTTTTTCCACAGTGTCAATTAATTAAAATGTTTTCTGGTTTGGCATATTTCCCAAATTCTACCTTGCTAATTTATTAGGCTAAATGCTATCAGTGCTGGTGTTGTGGAACTATCTGAAAATCATCAAGCTTTAAAATAGTGTTAAAAGAACCAAACCAACGAAGTGTAAGTAATTTTTGAAAGGTAAAGTAAAAAAGAGTATTACCAGCTCATATTACTCATACTTCAGAAAATTCAGAGATTTTTTAATGATAGTTGAGCTTAAAGTAAAAGTAAAAATGAGCTGTAGTTTATTTAAAATAAATTTTACCTGTCTATTATGGATAACTGAAATAGTACCTAGAAAAATGGAGACTGAAGATTAGTTTTGGAATACAAAGGATAAAATTTGATTCCTTCAACTAGCAATGCAACTAGAAGATAAGCAAATGCAAAAATAGGGCATGCAGCCATATAAAATATAAAAGTATTTCGAGTTACAGATACTATAAAGGGAACTCTATTAACATTGGTTTTGATGTCCTTGATACATGCTCAGACATAACATCTATCAAAAGAACATCTTACGTTTTCCTAATTCAAAATTAATATAATATTAAGTATTATAACAGAACCATCAAAGCAAAATGCAAAAGAACTGTCTCATATGGGAAATGATTGAGGCATAAAAAGGCGCTCTTTTATCATGTAATTGATGAAGTATGTGAAAGAATTGCCTACATTAAGCATTGTAATCAAGTATAGTATCAAGATAGCAATTTCGTTCTTTTTCAGTGAATTGTCAACAGTATAAATTTTTTTTCTTACTGTCTCTGTCATGTAACTATAATCAAAGGAAGAAAGAATCCTTTGTGCGCACTCAAAAGCTTGCAATAGCACAACATTATATATGTGTATATATAGTTATAATAACTATGTAAATTTATATAAGCAGTTAAAATGAGATATATCTATATATCGTGCTCTGGAAGCAGATGCAAAATAACAGTCTCGAAAAAATAACTGGCTAACAGGAATCAATTACATACATGTCAATTCTTAGGTTCTTAGGCAGGGAAGTCTTGCACCTGAAATAATCTCCATACAGTGATCTTGAAAAGAAGCTTTACGTAGATCCAACCAAACAGTTGGAAATTCTCAGTAGGAAGAGATATTTATCTATGTGGTCTCAAGATAGCTCATTCTGATGGTAAATTTCATGGCTTTTTTGTATCACTAAAATCACAGAAGAAGCCAATGGGTGTCAGATCCATCTGACTCTTTCCTCGTGCAGTAAAGCTGATGGTTACTGTACTCAGGTAAATGTCCTCTAAAGCAAAAGTGACCGTGAAAATAGTATGTATAGTTAATTGAACCTTTATCATGACAAATGGCATTCTACTTTTAGCTCTGCATATAGAATTTAGGAATTCTATATGCAATTTACAATTGCATATATTTATGAATTTTATGATTGCAAACTTCACCTTAGATTATAACTCCATTTTGAAGCAGAGAATTCATATTGTGGAAACTGAACAAGAGATTTCTGCCCTAGCAAATGTATCAGGTTCTGGCAGAACCACTGAATTTTGATGACTGACAAGTGTTCCCAGAGAAGAACACAGCATAAAAGAATAGCACAGAAAACCAATTTCACTGTCAAAATCAGAAAAATTAGCTGAAAGAGGGATAAAACTAGAGGTCTCCTCCCTCAGAGATGCTTATCAAAAGTTAAGGTCTCTCAAAATTTGTGAGTCAAGCATTAATGTGATGATTTTAGATGTATATTCTCACTCCCAATCTGAAAGTCTCCTGTACTGTGAGAGCAAAGCATGTATAGTCAGGTCCTCCTTTGGAAAGCTTGTATTCTTCACTTTAACTGCCATATGGTCCCCATGTGGTTAAACTATAACTCAAAATAAAATATGTATCCAGTCTGGAGGTTGACTGTACATCCCCCATGCATGGAAGAGATTGAACAAAGAAGTGCTTCACAAAAAGACTTAGTGGACCACAACTTCAGTCCAGAGACTGGACTCTTCTCAATGTGGAAGCCAAATAGTAGCTTTGAATGTAGAAGCCTGGTGACTATTATGGCTGCAATAACTTCTAAAATAGCATTAACAATAAAAACAATAAATACAATAGAACATACAACTGAGGGAAGATAGCCATACTGGGATGAAAAACATGTTCATGGCAAGCCAGCGCAATCTGTCTTCACATGCATGTTTCCTCTTATTTATGCGGCTATTGTAGTCTTCAAACAAGTCTGCACAGGGAAAAGCAGAGTTCAGAAACTGAGGCTATGGGTATGTTAAAGAATACTGATTTGAGAAACTTCAATCAGCATTTAAGAACGTTATAACCATTTAGTAGTGTTCTGTAAAGAGCGTATTTTGGAATGATTTCTCAGTCTCTCAAGAATTAAAATGTTCAATATACAAATATTCATGAGAGGATTCAGAGAATAAAAAATAATTTTATAATTCTTGTATCTCCTTCTTGAGGGAAAATGATCTTAATCTGGAAAAAGGCAGGGCAGGGTGGTTCAGAAGGAACCATCTTCACAGTTGTCTGTCTCAAGATGCTCACTAGAGTCAAGCTTAATGGGCATACCAGGTGACGGTAGAGAAAATACTAAGGATATTGCCCTCTATGAAGTCCTGTGCAGTTCCTTACTTGGATCCCTCTTAAACTTCTACTGTAACTTTTGTGAAAGTAAAGGTATGTTAAAAATAAAGTTGTATCATTTAATTGCTAATACTAAGGTGGAGAGGGATCTTTGTGAGAACTCTGATTGCAGTTTGGCTTTGGAACATGTGACTGGATACTTGGCTGGATCTCCTCACATCCATCTTTATATATCTTCAGTAACAACACCTAAACTCAGGCAAACTAGCTTGTCTGATTCCTTTATTTTGCTGTTGGTAAGAAATTCAAAGGTAATATTAGTTTTGCCTATTTTAAATGAGGTTATGGTAAATCACACCGTAACAGTGCCTGATTTTCTTTCTGACTGCAAATCCCTAGATGATTTTCAGATGTAGATATCTACACTATAGATTTTTAAAATTAGGCAAGATCCATCTCTGCTACTTTGTCACTTGACAAGCAACTTCTCAGATCATCTTTACATTGGCAGTACTCTTTAACAGCACTGGAGTTCACCAGTTAAAATGGAGGTAAACAAATGAAGCTCACTGTATAGATTCTTGGCATAAACATATTTCTGGACAACAACAGACTAGATGACTGAAACAGAGCCCAGTTCCACCTTTCGACATATGCAATGACTTGCACACAGCACTCTGAAGTTTGAGTATGGTCATCAAACTTTGGAGTGCACTAGAAAAAGGAGACATATGTGTCATTATCAGGGAATGAGACTCAAGCAAAACTAGTACCTACAATGTCTCCTCTTCAGAAGTGCTGACAATTCACACAAAGAACTATTTTAGAACTGTCCTTCAGGGGTTTTATTTCTGCTAGAGACACACTGCAGAAGACAGCCTGTAGCCTGGAATGAATTATCTGCTCCCTTTTTTGGCTGGAAGTGGAAAAAAGACCAACACCATTAGCACGAATTCACAACACTGGACCGTAATATTAATGATGACAAGGTGTGAAATAGGAGAAGGACACTGCAGAAGTGCCATTTTGACATGACAGCAAAATGAAGCAAGCGGTCAGTCAGTCCATTCCCCTGTTTAAGACTGCAGATGGATAGGAAGCCGTGGCACACCTGGTGCAAACTCAGCTTCAACAGTGGAACTCCTAGAGTTTGTGTCTATCAGGAGTAGAATCTACATCCATAACAGAGCTTAAAGAAGATTGTAGCAACCGCCTATGAAATCAAGAAAACATCATAAGTCATTGTTCAATCCTTCAAGTAAGGCAGCGTGTATTTGACATAGTTGCATCCTAATTGCAGCTGTGCTCCTAATATGAGAAGTCAGCAAGAATTCTGGTGTGAGAATTGCACATATGGTCATCTAAGGCACATGGATACACACTGTAAAGCTGGAAACTGGAAGATAGTATGAAATGTCCCAATCAAACAAATGAACCTGATAACTGGGTGGTGGAAAGATGCCAGACCATATGCAGGATGTTGATAGCTTCTCTGCACTACACTTAATTCACGAGTTCTCTATATCCCAGTGCATATAAAAACCTTACAATGAACTGACAGATCTGTGACTATATGGATCTACAAACTACTTCCAGTTTTATAAGGTGAACACATTAGAACTGTGGCAACAATAAAAGGTCCCAGTCACTGTGGAGAACAGCTTCTGTCTTTTTAGATACATAAAAATCTCTGCCTATTTCAGCTGTATCTTAAATTTGTTCTTAACAGTTTAATCTTTCTAACTTCTTAACAAAAATAGGAAATAATTTGTCTCATAATTCAGAACTAGCCTGTCAAATTCTTAAGGTTTTTTCACTTTTGTATTGTAGATAGAAATATATTTGTAATTGTAATTGGGACTACTTATTCAAATTTTTTTTTTTATCTGAACCATTGTGACATTAATTTACTCGACATTTAATAAAAAGTATGCTTTCTTGAGTAAGTTCAACTAACAGGAAATGGATGCTAACATGCTAATATATTAAAACAGTGTAATTTGCATAAATTATTATGTAGAAATTACTGTATTTTCTGAAATGGTAATATTCTAGTTTAATTCTCCCTGTCTTTTTAATTCTCCCTGTTATTTCTTACAGCCTATTTAAATACACTTTCCACTTGATAATAGTCAAATGCTACCAAGAAATGAACAAAAGTAAAATTTTTACACAGCTGGATATGCAGTAGAATGTGACAGAAATATATATAGCCAATACAAGAAAAAAAGAATATAACATGGGTTACATGTTGAGAAAATCTCAACAATTTCAGATTAATCAACAATTAACAATTTCTTGTTTAAAAGTTTATCACTTTAGTTGATTCTGGCTCTCTCAAAACCATGTAATTTAAAATACACATGCCAATTCCATCCCATAATCCATATATAAGTTGCATTTTGTCTATTAAACCTCCTATTTATGACACAACTGCTTACTGTATACCACTGTGAATAGAAAGATAATTCTTGCAAGAATATGTATGAAAAATAGTAACACATTCTGAATAATACAGCTCAAAGAAAAGAATGAATGCTGTTAAGTCCTTCATCTTCCTAAATTCAATACTATTTGGAATTCAATTTTTATTAAAGCTTGACAGCAACAAAATAGATAACAAAAAGATGAGAAATACTGCTTAGGAGCATATTTTTCTTCGTAAAATATGAGCCAGAAACTTCTCTGCACTCATTTAGCAATGTAAATGTCACTTTGTTTCTCCAAGCTTAAAGCTGAGAATAGCTCCGGGGCTTACTTGTGATGCAGAAATGTCCCTGTAATCTACTTAGAAAACATGCAGAACATTAATAGAAACTAGAATCTTGGAACATAAACGTAGCATAAGAAAAATGATAATTACTCTGTGGCTTAACATTTAAAAAGAGAGCTAAGCACTGTACATCAGCATTTTTTTATATAAAACAAGTTGCAGCACATAGATGAGCAGGAAGTCGTTCACTTTAGAAACACAAATAATTTTGACATTATCGTGTACAATCTTTTTACACAGACAAGAGGGGGAAGAGGCAGAGATAGAGATTGTTTGAAGGCACCTGTTACCAATCACATCTTTTCATTCGTGTCTTCCCAACCCCTGCAGATATCCTTCCTTCCCCTCTCCCCAACAAAGCAGTTTTCTCCTTTTATCCACTAAGCTTCCATCCTTGATTAAACACGTATTGCCCTCCCCCTTACGACTCCAAAGCTTTTTATGAGCGTCTGAACTTCTCTCCACCTCTGTTTTTTTGCAGATGGCAGCTGTTGCTACTCTCCAGGTTCCTAAATCCAACATATTGGCTTTCTGTCCTAAGTTATTCCTAGTCAATCTTCTTCAGCATAACTTAATTACAGCTGAGGATAGTATTAGCCAGACTTTAAAGTATGACTAATAATGAAATGCTGAAAAGTCATCTGGAATTCTCAAGGTCATTGCTGAGGTGGAATTAAAATCTGGGCACAGAGATTTTAGCAGTGAAGGGCAGTCCCCAAAGGCAATATGAAAGTAAGAAAGACAAACATGGTAATATAGAAGTGACTGGGCAAAGTAAGGTAAAGCAGAGATACTTCAGGACACCTTGCTTTTCCACAGAAGAGAAGAAAAAGAATAAAAGCATCTGACTTTTCTTTCACTCTTGTGGGCAAAAAACCAGGATAACTATTGAGAAGTACCAGGATTTTGTGCAGGATACTGACACAAGATGAATGCAGGCACAGAGACTACTAGATTCTCAAACCTGTGAATATTAAAATTTTGGAACAATGTCAGAATTCTGAAATTCATATGGCCATATTTCAAGTCTAACATTCATAAACATTTATCTAAATCCTTGGAAACTTTAGCCTGATAATTTATAGAAGCTCTGAAAAAACTCTTAGAGCCCTTCACAAACTACGCATATCCTAATATGACTAATTAGTAACTGTTTTTCCTCTTGATCATGTGGACTCTCTCCAATCTTAAATATACTTGGAAAATGCATTTGGCAACCATTTATCAAAAACTAAAAAATAAGTCAGATTTTTTACATTTTAAAGATAATGAAATAACTATTTTCTGTTCTTAACTTCATCTTTCTCACCTGTTCTGTCTTTTTTGCTATGCTTACTTATTACCTACACAATATTGCCTTATGCTTACCTCCTTTTCTTGCATCCCACCACATCCTCTGTTTGCTTGGACAAAATAAGCTAGACCTTTAATCTCACTCACGTAAGACCTCCAGCCTGTTGTGAAATTTATCTTTTTTTCCCCCCCCGAAAATATGATATAAAAAATATAAAATATCCATCCTACACATCAAATAAAAACTTTTTTTAGTTTACATTTTAGGTTTTTAAGGTTTAATCTTTAAGAGACTGACAGGACTTTGCAAAGTGGCCTTTTTCAGGAGACACTGATTAAAAAGTGTTCATGTAAATTTTCAGAATGATACAAAGTGAAAATGTAATTGTTTGTGAAACTACTTCCAAAATGCAATCAGTTCCTATATAAGAAGATGACTTAGAGAAAAGAGTTAATTTGTGTCTAGTTAGGAAAAATAAACACTAAGGAGATTTTCTTTTCAGGCTTGTGAACTGAAACATGTAAGAAACAAAAAATGGCTGTGATTAAGATACTGCATTAGGACACATGAACTCTTAACCTCTTCCACAAATGGGGGAGTTTTGGAGAAAGCACAGTTTCTTTTATTTTGATTATTGCTTCTGCAAAACAGGGATGGTAATAGTTTTCTGCTTAACTTGTGGGTATAATATTTGTGAGACACTTGTTCAGTTACAGTGGTGAAGGCCGCAGAAATATTCAGTTAATAAATAGAATTATTTTGACATATTGATAAGAAACTGTGAAAACCTGGGAAGGGGAAAGAGTTACATGGTTTTAAAGGAAAAGCATTAGGTTTACTCATAAATGGTGAGTTATACATCAGATGTGGAATGCTCCTCATCTGCCAATTGGAAAATAAGTTCAACATAAGAGTCACTCATGCAATTAGCATTTTAATACTAACCTGGTAGACTATTTTCAGCAAGAACAGCTCAGTAAGAGTTTTTTATACTTTAATGTGTTTTAAATAGAGTAAGAACTTCCAATGGTTAACCAAAATAAATTTTAACCCAATGTAGCTGAAGATTCCTACCAGTTCAGGTACACGTATTTAGATGGATTTAACACCCAATTTGAGTGACACAACTATTTACTGACACAAGCTAACTGGATTTAAGTAAACAAACAGCAATCAAACTCCATGTGTCCGTAGCCATTTAACTGATTGATATCAAAAAGGTTTATTTAAACTACTACTACATGTTTTCTACTTTGTCCCCTAGCAGACAGCCAGAGCCTGGTTTCTGGTTGCTAACTTCACTTGAAGAGCTTTGGCACGGTAACACATGAATGTGTCAATAAGGCAGGTGACTAGTTCAGCAAGTTTACATTCTATCACTTGTATGCACAGCTGCTAATGTACAGTGAGTGCACAGATGTGTAAAGCAGATAAAATATCAGCAGGTTGTCATATCTTCTTACCTGGTGTATAATATTCATGTGCTGATAACTAATCATGTCTGCATAAACCATTGCACTGTAGGAAATCAATGGCTATTGTAAACAGCCTGAATTTGCAGCATTTATGTCATAAATGCTACCCTTTTATTTCTTATAACAATGATTTCATAGCATTAGTTTTACTTTTATAGGTTAAAAATTACCATATTGCCAGACTGCATCACATACTGGTGATTTCAAGCAGTCAAAAAAAATAGTGTAAATGAACTCTTTTATATTCATACAAACAGAAACTGATCTTAGCACTTGGAGGCACACCTATTAAAGTCTTCTACTGGTGTCTCTTACACCACTGTCTGATTTTCTCTTTTAAGGTCTCCTGCAGTATTTCTATTTGAAACATAAGAAGAATTTCTCCAGTTGTTCTACTTGCTCTGCTTTTTTTTTTTTTTCCCAAAACAGAGTGGATTATGAACTTCACATTAAAAATATAAACCCCAGCCAGCTATTTTCAAGATTTTAGAACTCAGTTTCTACACTCTGTTTGAATTGGAAAAGCTAAAATAGATTTAATTGTGCACATTATTAGTTTTCTTTATTATGACCTATCTGCATCTTAAATTTCTGAAAAAATAGTACAATGCTACACATCAAAGCATAGCAAATTTATAACCTCTTAAATGTAACCTCAGGAAATTATTACTAAAACTTCTTGCCAAACATCTGAGTGCTGACAGACTGCCCTTCCAAGTTTTCATCTGAAGTTTGAAAGCCAGTGGATAAAGTCTAGAATTGCACTTCTGATGTTACAAAATACTAACAACTGCATCAAGCATGAAAGGCAATGGAATTGCCAGGATCACAGAGCTCATGGTAAATATTTCTTTTAGTCAAAGGCTGACTGTTGGAAAGAAAAAAACCAAACCAACAAACTAGATAAAAGGAATCATGTATCAAGAGCTTCACCAAAAAAAGATTCAGTGGATTCATCCCACTTAATTTTAGCATTTAACAGAGAACTGCACTTCAGTGCCTTTAAGTTATAGATGCCCGTTATATGCACAAAAGGATAAAGTTTGGATGCAGATAAAGGATGGCACAGAAGCTCGTGTTCTGTACTCTACAGTTTTGACACAAAATGCCCCCTTTATCACAGGTAAGTAATACTGACATATAAATATTTTTACTTGTTTTTTCCTTTGCTGGACTCTTTCCAAACATCATTCAAATTGCTAACTTTGAACAGAGAGCAATACACTTTTGTAGGGTTTTTTTTTGGCCAGGTTAGGTTTCTGTTTAGTGATTTGAATGGTCTTACTGCTGCATTAGAAATGTGTCAGAGCTGGTGCGACAGGAGGAGGGAGGAGGAGAATCAGGAGCAAAGGGGTATAAGGCAGTGTTGTAGCTATTGGGTCAACTCAGGCATGATGTATAATTTCATCTGGATTTATGCTTTGAAGGAACATCTTTCTTACTCGTTCTTCCCTGACTATACAAAGACATGTGGGCAGTAAGTTCCAAATATGGGGGACAGGTCATGCAGCTAATTAGTTAGTGGGAAGAATCAAAACTAGAAGTTGGGGTTGGTGTGGTTTGGTTATTCGAGTTAAGAGTGTCAACACTGTAAAGTTCAGCTGATTAAATGAAGAACACAGACAACAAATAATAACACCAATAAAAAATTAATCTGGAGATCTGAAATAACCCTTCTTAAAAAAACCCCACTATTTACTGGAAGGTTATTAATGGGAGACCCCCAGACCCTTCTGAGAGCTCAAAGAAGACAGGGGCACTGGGTAGGCTTTATTATGAACCTCCAACAACATGATTGCAGCATCATCCTAGATACTGATCATTCACAATAATGCCATTGAACTCCCTCTAATAGGAAAGTTTGCATTTAACCACATGAACAACGCAAGAAATTTTACCATACCGGCTGATTCTCAGTGATCTAAATGAAAAACTAGATTAAAAAGTTTTCCACATACATTTACTAATTAATTCAGACAAAAAAGGAAGCAGCAGGCCAAGAAACAATTCCAAATTTCGGCCAAGAATATAGTCTAAAAAACCCCCAAACCTTTCTTTTTTTGCCTTCATGGGTGGACAGAAGCTTTTAAGGCTTTGCATAATCAAATAACTAGTTTTCACTTTGATTTCCCACAGCAATATATAAGGATCATCATCAAATTAGATGTCTACATAATTTGAAATAATGAACTCTTTTATTACATTAACATTTAGTGCAATTTTTTCCTGTAATAAAAGAGCTCATGTAATCCTACAGAAATTCTTCCAAGATTCAAAGTATAACTTTCAACTTTCTTCTTCTAAAATTAAAATCTGTGAAAAGAGAGGATTAATCATGAATGTAAGTTCTTTATTTAAAAAGTGTATAAAACACTATAATTGCCTCCAAAGCAGCATTATGAATGTAGCTGATATCACAAAGAGATAAAAATAAAAAAACTTCCAACCCCTCAAACTCTAACATTCCATTAAAAAGAGTTAATATAGTCTGAGACCACACAGGCTGGAATACCTTAAGTCAAAACTGTACACTTATTGAAACACGTCGCTGGAAGACGGCATTAACATTGTTTTGGCATTTTGCTTGTACTTTTAGCACTTACTTTTAACATACCTAAACTTCATTTTATCTTAACTATGAATATCTTTGGTTTATCTGTTCAAGAATTCTAATGTTTCTACTTGCAAACACGAGAGCAACAAGGTAATTCCTAACAAGACATGACAGTTTAGTATGTGCAATGACTAAACAAGGCTGATAGTAACCCCGTTACATGATAGCACGTACCAAACACATAAACCAGTAATTCATCTTTTTTTTTCCCAATTTGTATGGATCTGTATTTACAGGTTGCACATCAGTTTTATTTTAAAACACAAACTGCTTAATTGCAGTTAACTCTTTACTAACCCAAAGTGAGAAAATCTGTATTCTTTATTTCTGTCAGCAAGGATAATTACTGGAAAATTGTGATGTTACTGCCAATTTAAATCTTTTATTATGATGGCAAAGAAGTATAGTCAAAGACTAACTCACTATCCTGTACAAAGATTTCAATACATGAGATAATCACCTTTTAGAGAAATTCAGAAAATGTAAAACTACTGGAAGAAGTTTGCATTAGAAGTAAAAAATAAAAGGCTGCATTAGGAATAAACAGAAATGACAAAAGTTAAACCTACACACAAACACAAAAGCTACTTGTTTTCAACCATTTTCCTGAAAAAAATTTAGCTTATATTTTGTTTCTTGGGAGTTTTTTTTGTGTGTTGTATTGGCATTTCTTAATTTTCTTCCCTCAAACATGCAACTTCTAATGTTTCTTTTTCAGTATTTATATCCTTTTCTGCAGAAGTATCTTTAAAAAACATTACCACTGTTTGACAAAACCAGTATGACTAATATGTCCTATTTTTAACAGATGTAAAAAGAAATTTGAGAAAACAGTACTAATTTTGGAAATATTTGCTCAATTTCTTAACATTCAGGTTATGAGGAACATCGAAGAAGTCTGTTTCAGACTCAAGTATTTGCTTTTCTTTTTCAATCAAGCCTGTCTCTGCCAGCCTTCCTTGATCGTTTGACACAGTTTAAAAATTTGAAATGGTGAAATGACACAAAGAAGCAAACTGCTGCATATCTGGAATAGTTTATGAGGGTACTCACAGGCGCTAATGTAGTTTGGATGTAAACAGTGTTGCATAGCTTTAAGTTAGAAATGTTATAGTTTTCTAAGAAAGCATTGCAAAATTTTTCTTTTATCACCTTCTACTGTTTTTAATCAGCTGCAATGCATGGTCATTAAAATGACACTACTAAAACTAGGCACCCAAGGTGTAACTACTTTGCGAACGTAACTAGTTGGCAGCACCCCTGCTTTGGAAAGAAGGAGTACGAACAGGAAATTTTGAATGAAATTAACTTGAAATTAGGCCAAGGGCCTATCATATTGGAAAAAACACTACATGTTTAAACAATTAAGTCATGTTTCCTCTGAGTATTTTTTGTATCATTAATATAAGGATATCATAAAGCATTAATATAATGGTAAGGTTTATAAACTATCTAGAAATGTTTAAAATCATGTATTAGCTTGGGTTGGAACTCAGCAAACAGAATTCGTAGTTTTCATTTAAGTTGGGGCTCACTTGGACTCAGCTGTCAGTAAAACTGTTTTGTTTTGGCTCTAACAAAAATTAGTTTTTTAAGTGCTTGGGAGAGACAAACTAGTTTGGACCAATTCATGACATGGATTTTGGTTTACTGATTTAAGAAGGGAATTTGATGAACAGCATGAAACGGAGATGAGGGGAAACAATTTTGGAGGTGGAATGAGACTCCAGGAGGTAGACAGTCAGTTTTCCATGAAAATAATGTATTAAAATGAGTGATAATCCAATCCCTGTCAAGATATTTTAGGGGACTTGTTGTTTCCTTGAAAGGAATCTCCCCATCTTTTCTCTTACCAGCAAGAGATCTTAAAGATGTTGTCAAAGAACTATTGATATACCTCTACGATCACTTTCTGAACAGGTAACTGGGCAGCTAGGTCCCAGCATTCTGTATATATAATTTGCGCTGCTTTTCCCCATATTCAGAATTCTTGATTTGTTAATGTTATATTTTCTCTGCAAATCCTTGCCAAATCATTCACCAGCTCTGGGAGAAGATTTAATAGCTGCTCAGGTCAGCTTTCGTTTTTATATCTTCAGTACTCTTTAGCTTCAGAAAATTCTGTGGTATTACACACATTCTCAGATTCCTGCAGTAAACTTCATTTATTTTCATCCTTTGTTTCAGGCATTTAATCTGCAGATTTTCTCTCATATGCCATGACATATTAGTCTCTTAAGATTGTTTAGATAAAAATCTTGACAAGAGCCTTTAGGGTCCCCTAAATAGCACGATTTTGCACACTTTAAGATCTGAGAGTGTATTCCAGTCCAGTAGCACCCTGATCCTTGCTCGGATGAAACTCAGGTAAGTACATAAAAAAGTACCCCAACTCTTCTCGGAAACCTGCGTAACTATCGTCGTTTCCTCTCCCTAATCCCTATTTTGGAGTTGAAAAGGAATTCAAAAGAGTATATTGGAAATGAATTGAACAATGATTTGGTCCAGTGTTTGGCTGCAAGGATCAGGGAGCACAGAGAGATCTTGGGGGATACTGTGGCACATGTAGTCCTTGCAGATTACATGTGTATCAATTTCATTGTCTTTATCTAGATTCTTCTTAAATGCTTGCTATCGCCAAACATTTTGCAAGGCAAAAGAAAAGAAAGAACAGAGACACTAAATCATCAGAGAGAATTCTGCAACTGAGAGTACAACTGAGACCCTCCCCAGTAGCCGACAGACACGGTCACCTATATTGCCGAAAACGACACAGACAAGAAAACCTCAACAAATCAAACCAAAGTAAACAATTTTTTTCTCCGTGGTTTAAGGGCCAGTAACGAAAAAGTGCACTTATGGTAGTAATGCTGAAAGAGGAAGATTACCTCACGGTCATTTAGAAGTCTCTCCAAATCTGCTGCCATTTGATTCTTGACACGCAGCAAAGCTGTCTTTTCTTTATTTAAAAGACTGGTAAAAAGAGGATAGGAAATGCAGTAATAGCAACAGATAAGCTCTTTTAATCTTGTATTCTGGCTGAAACATGCATTTTCTAAAGCTAAATACCGGCAACAATAAAAATCTGCTCAAGTAATTGTATCAAATGATCCTTCTCTATATTCAAGCACTGAAATTTTTATAAATGGGCCCAAATGTACTGATACACGCAACATCTTGTTTTAGTCAAACAGAAAAACTATTCAAAGATTTCATAAAATCCTTTTGTTTTGTTTTATTTTTTTTTCTCTGAAGGGTAATTTAAATGATCAGAATCTTCTATTATCATTTCTTGGTTTCTTCTAGGCAAAATGAGATTATTTTATAAGGAAATTAAGACTCAATATCTACACTTCTGTATAAAAATGTGGATTTCTTTGTTGTATTAGTTACTAGTACTAGCACACTGTATGAACTCTTTATATTACTGTATTTAGAATTCTGAAAATAGCAAATACAAGGCAGAAAAACATCCAGCTCTTCCCCTTTTAGCTGTGTAATTTCTGCAAAAATTGTAAATGTATTTTTGTTATTTTTATTTTTTTATTGCAGGCTAACACATGGGATCACGTTTGTCCTATGAACCAAGTATGAAAACTGATTTAGCAGGAAGGCATGCTTTTATAGCAGAATGTAAAGTTTAATCATTCTTCATCTTCATAGTTCTAGAACATGAACATTTGAAATGTTTAGCATATACACTGCGATTCCAGGCAGCAGTTCTATAATAATTAAATGCATTTTCATATTTAGCCCCAGCATCAGTTTCTAACATTAAACTTCAGACTATTGCATGCATAACACCAGTATAAGCTAGTTTGTTAAAACAGCCACAGAGATTTTCTTGGAAGACATGTTATATATGCCATTAGCATGACTTAACTAAATAGGTTGTACAATATAAACTGTAATATAAATCAACAACTATGAAAAATGCAATCCTGCATATGGAATGCAAATATGTAATACTGAAAACAGGTCAGGAGTTCAAAAGTAAATATATTAAAATTTTATAAATGGAGCAATTACATATGTTGCAAACACAAATTATTTAATATTTCCAGTATTTGATCCAGAAATGATCAACAAAATAAATCAATCTTTAATTGGCCGTGTATCATCCGCTTGTTTCAAATAAGCAGCATCATCCTTTGCCCCAGAGATTTTCTGGCAGTTCCTTGCAAGCCCTGTATTGTAAATTATGACTGTCAATTCCTTCTAGGCATTCATTAATTCTCAGAAAAAAATGTATGCTTTTGCCAAATTGCTCAGTTGTTTCAATGATTTAAAAGGAAAGTAATAACATTTAAAAAACCTATAAAAATATTTTAATATTTTCAAGAGTTTTATTTTCTGTCACATTTTTAATCATGATGTAATTGTTGTACTTTCTTTTTCTTGGGTTCACGTGTTGTAACATACATGTCACTTTTTCTTGGATTTTTGTATTTCGTAAGAATATAGATGAATCGTTCTAGAGGCTCACAAACTTATTAGAGAAGCAATAATAAAAGTTTCTGTATGATTTAAGTAGTGTACTGAATAAGCATAAGCATCAGTGTTCATGACTGAACCAGAACTTCATGTTTGAGATTCAGTTTCATCTACAGAACAGAACCTATTCTATTTATACTAGTTATACCTTCTGAAATAACATGACATCAGTGACCCTTGTAGAGCAGTTCTAATTTTCTTTGTTTATAGTCAAATATAGGACATAGACCGCTACATCATTCAGTACCACTCAATGTGTTTTCTGTCATATATATTGATATAGAATTACCAAAGCATGTGCAGACTTTAGATTTGGTAGTTTTGCAATACTTGTGCTTTTTCATCATTGCACATAGAAGGGAATAATTCATCTGCTTATAAAAGAATACTGCAAGAGGCATATTAACAGAGTGAGAAAGCAGTTACCAGGCAGAATGATAATGTATGACAAGGTTAAACAGAAATACCTTCAAAAGTTCCATCTTGGGAAGAAGACTGACCATTTCAGTCCCTGGTTTTAAAATGTTCTGAACCAGCATCTTGGGTATCAGCAAGAGGTTCTAGCTTTAACCTACCTTACACTCCCACTGAAGAGTAGTTTAACATAGTCCAGTTTTAACTGGCAGTGTAACAAATCAGAGAGCAGCTTTACAATTTGTTTTACCTGACCTAAGTGAGAACTGTTGCTGAAGGATCATCCTTCCCTCGCCACATTCTGGTAACCTACTCTTTCTGTTGGTACTAGACAATTTGCCACCACCTAAGAAGGTCCCTTCACTGATCTGGATAGACACTGGAGCCTTTTTAAAGGTTATCTTTCACATGGATCACCAAAATAACTTAATTTACCTTGTATAGTGGAGACCTACAGCTGAAGGCAAGGATGAGTGTGCTGCATTTGGTGATGGAGTGCCTCAAGCATCTTGCTATGATTCTGAAACCAGTATCTACGAGTCTAGGCAAACCAGCTTCTCACACTGCAGCTCAAGGGCTGTAACTTTCATCTAAAAAGATGGGACCATGATGTGCTGCACAGTCCTGGTCACCGATGGCCTCACCCCGAGTGTGGAGAAGGTGCCCGTTGTGAGATGTCATGTAACTGTGGCCCCAGAAGTCCAGGTTAGAGAACTAACTGAAAAGCAGTGTAGGTCCTGCTTTTTCTGTGTGCTTTTCCCGAAGAAACCAAATTGTCTGGGAGGACATCCAGTTTCATTCCATCATGCTTTTAAAGCCTAGCCAGGTATGAATCTAGGTACCAGGAATGCAGGGCTTACCATAAAATACACTTGTCATATGCGTACACATTGCTCATGGCAACCACTGGCTTGTTTTGTCTTGCTTCACTCAGGATCTAAAGCCAAGGCAGCTTGGATATCGTATGTAAGACATTTTTAGGTGACATGATTTTTCTGGAGAATGGATAGTAACATTTCCCAGTTTCAGCCTTATAAACTCTTTTCAATTTGGGCAAACCATTTTAATGCTTAAGTGTAAATATACTAGTTACTACCCTGTTCAGAAGCTTCTCTAATTAGATAGTCTGAATAATATGTTTATGCTGGACATACAAAATAAACAAGGGTTTATATAGTAATGGATTTTATTATTACTTCTATTCAGTTTTAAAAAAAAAGTAGGTTTCTTTTTCAGTGAACTGTGTAGTCCAGATGCTGTAAGAAACAAGGATTGTGCCTTTCTGTTAATTCGCCCTTACAGCATGAAGTTGAATAGTCCAATATCGAATTATTTTTTTGCATTTTATATTCAGATACAGTATTACCATTGAAGAAACCAAATACAAATAGTATATATAAAGGTTATATAACTGAATATATAATATAGCCACATAGTGAAGCTATCTCTTGACTGCAAATTACAGATGAATAGCTCTAAGCAGGCAGTTAATTATTAGTCTAGGTCAAATTTTGTTCTGAAGTCACATAGTTAGAAAGGGAGGTATAAGATGTTTTGCAAACAAAAGTTCCTTACAAGAGAGAATACACGAGAAATCAGTGATCTCTCATTGTGCAGCTAAATAACCACAGCTCAGATTTTTAAACAGATTTAGGAGAGTATTGCTTAATGATTTTAATTAGAATGCCTCAGGAGCCTTAAAAACCTGTCCAAACTAAAATTATTTTTTCAAATTGTAAAAAAAAAACCCCAAACAACTTTTTAAAGTTGTATTACAGGCCAGAAAATGTATAAAAAAGGACATATTGCTACAAATTTTGCTTGGAGCAATTCTCAGGTAAGCTGCAGTACTATTGGAATAGATGGCACATATTTCACAGAATAGTAATGTTCTCATAAAAAGCTCATTGCCCATTCTTTGATGGGAAAAACTCATCTAACACTCTATGTCAAGCTTTATGTTTGCATGGCAATTAGAGAACCCAAAATGTTTAGGTAAGGAACATTTCAGTACAAAGCTTCTTAGTGAGAAAAATCCTCATATGGCTTCTGGATTTGCCACACAGTTAAGGCTTTTGAGTAGTGCTTTTGGGTAAGTGAACCTCTTTTAAAACCAGCCATTGGTACTGAGAAATTTGAGTAACTGCATTTAAAATAAATACCTTCTCTTTATGAATGAAGTCCTTTTAACATCTCCAGTTATTTATAAACCTAGATGTTTTTAGCAGAAAATTATGTACTAAAACTACAATTACTTCACTACACACGTAAGAATGAAACTCAGAGATTTGTTTTCCCACAGCATCACATAGTTACAAGCATTTCTTTTCAAAAGGAGTGCTAAATGTGATGTTTTCATTTCTGGCTAAAGAACTGTATGCTAGAGAGACTTCTTTATAGTAGCAAGGAGTCATCCTCACACATAGCACTGCTCTTATTAACCATCACTATTTATTTTTATTAACGAGAGTGCTATGTGGTCTAATATAAATAAGAAGTTACTTAACAGAGTATTTTGAGATATGCAGACCACCTATAAATTCACCCTGCAGATGCCCTGTCACTCAAGATCAAGGTTTTGTATCCGAAACATATCTGCAGGTGCATGGCTCAGTTCACAAGCGCACAAAGTGTTCTGCTCCCAGAGCCAAGTTCCTTGAGGCCAAGTGCCAACACAGCCCATGGCCTGCCTGGGACAATCGTAAGGGGATGGAAAAGAGAGTGGGAGTGAACACCGTATGTGGGCAACACCCGACAGAGCCCCCATTACCTCTAAACAACTTCTCCTTCTGTCTTTGAGTGGTAATATGCTTGTGCGTTCACACTTGAACCTCAGCAGTGGTATCAGCAGACCTTTAATAACCTGGAGGTGGGACTCTAAGTTGTTCATGCAAATCATAGCAGTGGTAGCTGCTCAGCTAAGCATTAACCCCAACCACAATGGCTCTTGCAGTTCTTATGAGGGTATGGCTAAAGACTCATAGAGCTGTGTGAAAGATGTCCAGAAAAGACACACTTCTCAGCAAACCAACAAAGTATCTCCAGCTCTGCTGGATATACTACCTTAAGACTTTAATTCTGTCTGGTAAGCATTCTGTTTCTCTCCTTTCAGTGAGAAGTTGAATGGGGCTTTGAGCAACCCGATCTAGTGGAGGTTGTCCTTACTCATGGCAGGGGGGTGGAACTAGATGATCTTTAAAGGCCCCTTCCAAACCAAACCACTCTGTAATTCAGTCTGACAGCTACTGACATAGGCAACCTTGAGCACCCCTTGAACAGCCCTTCCAAGTGAGGAAGACATTTTCATATGAAGGCTCTGCAAGACAGCCTTAGTTCTAGAGGTGTGACACTTAAGGATGAAAGCAGGTAAGCTGCTCTAGTTAAAGTGAACTTTGAAGACCATGCTGGAAAGAGACTTAGATGGATCTGCAGGACTTTTCAAAAATATTATATCAAAATGATCTGCCTGAATCTTTCCCATTCCTCTTGCAGAAATAACTGCTGTCAGAAATGACACTTTAATAGAATTATGAGTGTAGAGAATCCTGAACACATCTGTTGCCTGTTAAGGGACCATTATATAAGTGATTTTAGGCCATTTTGTGAAAAATTGTTAACGATATGGCCCAAGAACATCCAAAATGAGATTTCTGTCCTAGATAGCCTTCCTTGTGCTTGTCTTCCTCTTATGCTGATTCAACAACAGTCATCACTGAGTCAAACTCACATCAGGTAGCAATCAACAAACTTCTCAACAGACACAGAAATACAAAGTGCTGCAGGTAGCTGCAAAACTTTTATAGGTTGCAAGAAAGTACTGACTCATCAACCTGGGAAATCTGCTGGAACTTAATCACCCCAGGAGTATATTCTAAAAAGATTATTGGCCGTGATCACTGCGTACAGAAGGCAATTATGGATTAAGAGCAAAAGAGTAAATTCACTTGCAAATAAGTCCTTGCTGATCCCTCCACACTCAAGTTAAGTGGGAGGTGATAGAGAACACTGGCACCGATAACACAGATCTGCCTGTTCTGCTTGGGGAATCCATGATTTACATAATGCAGAACCATCTCTCTTAATGAGCAGATGAGATAAAAACACAACACGAAAAGAACACACCTCCACCATTGAATCTTCACACTAAACAAGAAGGAAGGAATATTATGATCAAGCATAGAGCAGCTGTAAGGATAAATTAAGTATTCAGTCTTGATTCTCAAGAGTGCAGGCATATCAACACTACATTAATTTGTCTCCAATCTAGTATTCAAATATGAGATTAAAAAAAATCTATCCAAAAAATCACTAGTATTTTTAAAGGTCTGTTTGAAAACAAGAATTCAAGCACTATTTTTCTTTTAGCTGGTTCTTGTGAAATTGCTGTTTAGAAATAAAACTAATGCGTTATTGTATTTAAAATTTTAAAAAATAATGTACCTTGTGTAACTGTAGCACAAATTAAACCTCAATTTAAAGGCTGCTGCCGAACTTCAGTATTAACTATTAATTATAGGTAATGGTTGAAAGAACAATTTAATTTTGAAATTGTTTTACAAATATTAAAATTTTCCCTCAGCTCTGAGATACAGAGAAACCAGGCTTCATAAACCATGTTTAGTGTTTTCACTAATACTTTTCTAACAGCACCAACATTATCTGCAGAATTTAGGGCTCTCCTTGAGGAGCATTAATTCTCTGAACTCATTCTCTCAAAAATATTCCACACACAAACCAACAAAATGCTGTTTAATAAACTAAGAAGGATAGGAATAGTGGGCTAAATCTTTTGATCCAGCAGAGCTTCACTTGGCATATATTTGGTAGGGATTATCATCAATTTACTTAAATCTCATTCTGATTCAGTTCTAGAATAGCTGGGAGTAATCTGAAATCACCTAAGGGATATTTTAATTTAAAACTACCATCAGCAGATTCCAAAAGGTTATCCTCATGACAAAAAATGTCTTGAATGTAATGGTTCTCTGGTTAGAAATCCCTTCCTCTAACCTTCCTCTCACTTATGAGAAAGCAAAGGACCAACATTATCAATTTTATCCCAGACTATGACTTCTCATGCGTGCCACGGAATACCAGCTAACAATTTAGGACCTTTGATTTGCATGTGGAGTTATGAATAGAAAAATTAGGGACTGCTAATATGCACCAAAAGCCCTAAGGCCTTAGGCTGCTCCCAAGAATTTCTCTGGCCTATGAAACTAGGCAAACTTGTGATAGTAGAGTAAAAGCTATTTTTAGTTTACAAGGAATATTGGAAACTACAGCAAAAAAACTTCTTACCAAAATATTTGCTGTGCAAAGTAAGTGTTACTTTTTTTGCTATAATATTTTTTTGTCAGGCCACACTTTCATTTACAGAAACACAGACTTGTGGTCAGCACACCCCAGCTCCCCACGGTAGAGTACTGCTGGTATGTTTACCATGAATGCTCACACTGTGGGGCAGATCCATTTTTTTTTCTTAACCTGAGGCCCTACAAGGTGCAAAAAATTTCCTTTACAGTTAATGGAGAGTAAGAGGCATCTCTAGGAAATGACTCACTCCACCCAAAATCTGAATTACTTTTTGGAGATGTCACTTCCTCCATGAATTACTAAGGAAAGTTGACCTAAGTCTGTAATTTAAGTACCTTAATTTGTAGTGTAAATTTAAGAAGAATATCTGAGCATACAGATTATTAGCAATGAGCCATTTAACTCAAGAGAATCACAATGTTAATAATGCATTTAAGTTCTTTTATATTTTAAAGTATGAAACACACATTTTCAGAAATCACCTCACCTACTTACTCTCTTTATTTCTTCCATTTGAGAGACTTTTGGACTACTTTGTGAATAATGAAACCATTCCATTATTATTACCAAAATCTAAGAACTTAATATCCTAGTGACCAATTCTTTGATATTTTTCACAATTGGAAAGTAAGACACTGTATATAGAGAACATTGTGATTTTTCATTTCCTGGAAAAATATAATTTATCTTTGAAGTGTTTCTTATAATGGAACAAATCTAGGAAAATATTAGAAACACGTGATTCTAGAATTAAAAAAAGATCTATTTTTACTGAATCAAAGCTAAGCCCAGTGAAAGATATCTTATCAGGAAGTATGAATGAATATTTCAGTTTATTTATAAACTTATTGATTCATATATAGATTTGCTTGGATAATAAGCATTTTTAGGTATTCCTCAAGGCATAACAAATACTATCCCAAACCACCAAAACACTCTGAATAGATACATATGAAAGACAGTATGTAATATTAAGTATTAGCTAGGATGAACCATGGTTTTTTTATTTTAATTGCTTCAGTAGATTAGTTGGGAAACCTTGTATTTTTCATGAAATTGCTTCATAATAGAATCACATTAATGCCTCCTAATAGTTACTGTTTGCTTTTCCTAAACCAAGACATCACATAAACACCTAATATTTAATATGCTAATTCTTCTGTAAAGCAGTGGGACTCGGCTATCAACTTTCTTGAAAATCAAGGGATATATTATTTTTTAACAGCTTACCTGGGAATAAGATGTTTGGGAAGCTGCTGGCAAGTTGATGCTAGGAAGTTGCTCAGTGGTCAGAGAGCTCTGACAGATGGATACACCAGCAAATCAGAGTCTCCACTAGAGAATATGCTCTAATTATGGCTGAAATACCCTTTGCTGGCAGACTGCTCTATTATTTTTCTCTGACTTTTTTCCTTTATTTTTACTGTTGTACAACTGGTGTGTCATTCCTTCCTTTTACTCTTCTAAACACTTCTTTACTCCATGAGAGTTCTTCTCAACTCCAAACTCACTTTAAACCTGTCACAGCTACTTTTCTAAACCCGAAGTCCCCTTTTCTGGCATTATGAGAGAAATCACAAGTGCTACAGTTTCAGCACGAAGACTGGAGTTGGTCAATGATGGAGTGTTAACATCTCAACTTTGTGGACATTAGCATAATTTTTTTCCAATGATAAAAATGTAAGCGATTTTACCTTCAGTTTAAGAGCAAGTAAAACAAGAATCAGTGATTTTAATTACCTGACATCTTTTTCAAGTTGTGTAATATGTTCTTTCTGTAGACTTATTTGAGAATCCCTCTGTTGCACAGTTTCAATGAGGTATTTGTATGGCTGTTGTGCTTGGTTCAACAAAGAATTTGCTCTGTCAAGCTGCAAAAAAAAAGGTATTACTACTATAAATTTTATAACTTATAAAGCACAATTACTTGATTATTACTGAATTATTATTGGATATTATTAATTTTTACCAACTGCATATTAACATAAACTCCAAACCTGTTATTACACACACAAAAAAGGAAACACAGCACCTTCAAATTGGTAACTAGTACATTATCTTCTCTCTTTTCAGTTCTAATTGTGTGCTATTTTCACTGCAATAATGGTACCACTCTCTACACTTCCCTAATCTGCATTTTCAAGGGTTTTAATGTAACAGCTTCCATTGATTAAAAAAAATGAGTACAGTCAATGCCTCTGTTTGTGGTCTTATTGACTTGTTGTGGCCTCTTCCTCCCTCCTTTAAAAAGCTGAAAAAGTTGTATCATAAATACTGCACTTAAGTAGCAGCATTTGAGCCAAGTTCAAATGAAAAGCTGATAAAATCACTTTTGCATCAGCTTTTTATCCATGTTCTAGATTTCATCTAGATGACTGAACAAACTGTCAAGACAGTTTTTTTGACACAAACTGTCAAAAGAATAATAATGGGCTACCTAAGCATGCTGTAGTCTACAGCATCTCTGATCTGTTCTTAAATAAAAAAAAAATCAAGAAAGACAGTAACTTGGAGTAAAAATTATGTAAAGACAGCAAAGAGAAGTTTTAGAACTTTATATAAAAAAACAGTGTTTAACTTTGTACTGGATTGTATTCTGATTTAAACTATATCATTATATGATAAAAGATCAAGAATTTAATGCCAGGATAAAAACGAGTTGAAGATGTTCCTGTGGAACTTTGCAGGAATTTGAACTAAGGTCACTGATACTGAATCTTTCATCAGTGATCTAGAAGCAAATATAAAACTACTGTGGGTAAGGAATGTATTGAATTGAAACTCAGGAAGATTTAACATTAAGAATAGTGATATGGAAGAATACCAAGCATAACAATGGATTCACCAATTTCCTGATGTCTTCCAGTAAGAACCTGATAGAGTATGTTTTAGTCAAATAGAAATTACCATGATATACCTAAGAATATATAACTAATTACAGTATTGGTTAAACTCCCCCCAAACTTCACTGTTCATGTATATTTCATGAAACAATCTATATAATCATATATATACATATAAAATTTGTAAAATTCATGTAATTTAAAAATATATAGAAATTCAAGTATTTGCACTCTGTGAAGTACTTGGGTGTAGTAATTCTAATTTGTAATTACCATGGCTTTAAAAATCAAACTGTTAACCACATTCCTGAAATAGTAAGCCTACAAATTCCATATGGTGGCAACATCTAATAGCAAATCTAGTTGTCCTTTCATTCCTATGAGAAAAAT
This sequence comes from Cnemophilus loriae, assembly GCA_013397755.1. Classification (NCBI taxonomy): domain Eukaryota; kingdom Metazoa; phylum Chordata; class Aves; order Passeriformes; family Corvidae; genus Cnemophilus; species Cnemophilus loriae. Next base: position 3,295,466 of record VZTF01007972.1, on the reverse strand, counting down.
TAAAAGACAATCTTAAAGATTTTTTAAAAAATTAGTTTGCCCTAATTCTGGGACATTTCAAGCTGAGGTTTGTTAAATATCTTCAAAAGTGATTTAAGAGAAGAGCTGTGTAAAAAGTAGTGATGTATTCATAGAACAATTAAGTATCGAACAGAACAAACTAGCTTGGCTGGCTGTTCTTCTGTTCAGAAATCAAAATGTTGTCTGTCTGGCTCACATTCTTGTTTAGCATGTAAAGTAATCCTTCTTTCAATATTAGTTGCAAAACACAATATAAACTTCTTTGAAAATTTCTATCATGGAGTTCTGGTTAATTATGAGGCCATTTTTTTAACATCAAATAGATAATAAACACTGTTTAGAAAATATTCATTTTATGAACAGCTGTTCTGCAATGTTTCTAAAGATTTGAATTTTTGTGTAATAATGATTTACCTCTTGTGAAATCTGTGTTACTTGTTCCTTCTGATGTTCCAGATCTTTTACAAGCAATGAGTTTTGCTTTTCTAGCTGCAGTAATCTTCTTGCCAAGTGAACACTGTGCCAATAAAAAGCAAACTCAACTTGAATTTTTTCCAAAATAGGCAAAAGAAATTCTCACATTTATACTTCAGAACTTGATTGCCCTAATTTTTCACCAATGCTTAAATATTAACATATATAAACTACATAGTTAAACACGCTGCATGGTTGAAGTTAGAAAAACAGTGAAAATATTACAAAATTTAACAGCACTGAAATAATATTCCCAGATTTATGCTATTATAATACTTCAAACAAAGTAATTACCTATATAGTTTATCCAATACTACACGACTGCAGTAATACTGTCAAAATCCTTGATCTAATTATGATTATTTACTTTTTGGCAACTTTACAGAATCACTTTAATTCTAACTTAAATAATCTTTCAGAAATGCACATTAATATATGTTTTGCAGTAAAACACTGAAAAGTGTAGTATTTTATCACTTTCAAAAGAGAGGCAAAATTGTTTTGTCTGACATTTAATGTGCTAAATAATTAAATGTTATTGCCAATCTTGTTTTAAATAAACTCTTATGTAGAGTCACAGATTAACTTTGAAGAGACAGGATTATTGAGTTATTTAAACAACCTAGTTAAAAAGTTAGATGTTCAACCTCTTCCAAGCTTCATGACCAGAATCAAAAAGTTTATTATCCATTCAAGAGGACAGGTCCATAGGCAGCAATGGGAAGATTCAACATGCACTGCAGAGCCTACTAGCAGACATCTAATCTAGTCTTCCAAACTCTTATGAATCACAGAACGGGCAAGGTTGGAAGGGACCACAGGGGCCATCTGGTCCACCCTCCATGGCATGTTGTGCAGGAGTGCATTCAGGTGCATTATGATAAGTAATTCCATAACCAGTTCCTGACCATGATACAGAATCTATGAGAGGGTAAGTGGTCTAAAACAGACCGACAAAGTGTATTTACCCTGAAGCTCAGGCTTAGAGTGCGTAAATCTAGACGAGCGTACAAAGTTTATCTGAAAATTTGACCAGTCATAACCTCCATCTCTTCCTCAGTAAAATGGAATAGGCTTTTAGATTTGGCAGAAGTCTTAATATTCTTCATCTGTGTTATAAACATACTCTTTCATGCAGAAATCTCATCTAGTACAGAAGAGAAAGGAACCACTTCTTTGACTAGTAGCTATTAGAGTGTAAGAGAAAACTTGGATCCCTTCCCATGGCAACTTTAGGAATGCAGCCCATCATGATTTTCCCAGCTAAAACTATTCAGAGAATTTTACCTGAATTTGCAAATATTTAAGGATAACACAAGTACATCTTTCAAGTATACTTGTCAGTATGTTTTTTAACTAGTTTAAATTTAAAGCAAAGGGACAAAGGGCCTGATGTACAAAGATATCTCATGCTGGAAACATTTGATTCCAACTATACTAGAAAATTATGCGGTGCTCAAGAATGTGATAATTCTTCGTTAGCAAACTGCCAGAGTCATCCTGGCAGTTCTGCATTCTCTCATTAACATCTCCCAAGCAGTTCCTAGGCATAGCTGAGAAGTCAGCATGGGCAAGCAAATCATTGCCAATATGTTTTCCACATGTAGCTTAACCTACACTGAGAATTGTTTTACGGCAATGGGCTACTACAGGCCACTTGGTCTTGATGCTTCAGAGCGTTCCCAGGCATGCCTAATTTAGTACTATGGGTACTATGCCTACATCTGAAGTAATAAAATAGTTGTTTCTGGCAAGTGGGTAAAGAGGTATAGACCCCACACTGCTTGAAAGGTGGGTTTTGTACAAACTTTCAGAGACTGAAGTGCACAATGTGAACTTAAAAGAGCTCTCCATTTAGGATCCCATATGTCTGCGATTAAAGAGCAGGCAGTAGACTCCAGAAAGAAGATTATTCACATTTGTAATAGATTCTCTTTCCTTAAGCAATCCTAGAGGGCAGAAAACTTATCTGTGTTTCTCTAATGGCTCTAAACATAGAGGATGGTGACAGAATCTTTGCTTTTAAAAACTTTGGCAGCCAAAGGCATCACACACATTTTCTGCATGGCAGTTTTCCTTGAATCCAAACAGCAGGTAAACCATACACAGTCTTTTATGGCTTTTTAAATCTTTTTAATTCTAAAAGATAAAGAAAGTCTATGAAGTCTCCAACACTATTATGAAGGATTAAGTCAGTTTATTAGTCAATGCCTTTTGGAACAAAACTGGAGTATATGAGTCATTCTGATAGAGCTGCTTCTAAGCTCAGAAAGTGTCTTCCAAGCATATCTGAAATCCTGGCCTGATCATCAGATTCAGCATTCAAAGGAGATTTAACAGAGTTTTTATACATGTAAATAATCTAAACTGAATCTAATAAGGTGGGGAAAAATAAGGATTGAAGCGGAAACTCAGAAAAGTGCCCAAACTATGGACAAAAGAGGAATAAATTGAAGCTTTAGGAAATGGTGCTATAGAACTCTCAACAGTTTTCTAAACCAGATGTACAGCAGGGTTATGGAGGTTTTTTGCACACTCCTCACCTTCCAGGGATGGTGACTCCACCACCTTCCTGGGCAGCCTATTCCAATACTTGACAACTGCTTCTGTGAAGAAACTGTCCAACCTGAACCTCCCCTTGCAAGCTTGAGGTAATTTCCTTTTGCCCCGTTGTTAATTGCGTGGGAGACGTTGAGTCATAGCCACAACACACAGGCTCACAATGAGCCATTCAAATGTCACTATTATTTCTTAAAGATAATGCATAATATAAATATATTAGTTCAAAATTACTATGATCAAGAGGTATGTTTTTCACCTATGCATCATTTTAATCTATTGATCAAATTTTCAAATTGGCCAAACCAGAGCAAACTGAAAAAAATACAAGTGGAATCAGATCTTGTATTAGTGAAAATAAAATAGTGATGCTCTGAACCGTTGTCCTTCTTAATATCCTGACAGATATGTTTTTCTTACTATTAAATACAATGATTTTTAGGGTATTAATAATGCATATCCTATTCTATAAATGTAAACAATGTAACTAATCTGTTTTTACAGCTGCTTAGTTTTATACAATTATAATTAATCTTTCTGAAAGTCAATGAGAAGAGATCTTAAAATGACCTAGAAAAATATGTATATGCTCATTCATATGCATCAACTACATTGACAGGTCCTGGTCCTCAATCTATTCCTGTATACTTAAGTCATTAAAAAAACCTCTTTATGTTAATCAAACTGGCTGGATTCTAAGACAAAACATAATGCACTATCTTCATTTAGCTCATCTCGAACAAGTAATTCATGAGGTACTTTTTTTTTACCTTTGTTTTAGTCGTCTTTTGGCTGTTGTAGGAACATTAGCACCATATCCATATGAGAAGAGAACCCTTTCAGCTTCAACTTCATCTTCCACTGCAAAAAATTGCAGAAAGGTGCTACTGAAGAACAGTGCCAGAACTTACAAACTTCTAAGCAATTCTATTTACCACTCAACATGCAAAAACATTTTTCTAGAAGCTAAATTTTCAGTTGCTGTAACCTTCTGGACTTGAGTGGAACAGTTTTTTTCACCATTAGCATTAAATATAGTGCCACACTTTAATTACTTACAACACTTTTTATTTTTATGATTAACGGAAGACTTCCGCAATATGAAAGTAAAGGAAAATGGTTCAGTTGCCTTGACTATTCATACTGTTGGTATGGTCACAAAATACATACTCCTTGTATAAGTTTAATTCAGCAGTAGAAAGTTAGGTTGCTTAAGTTTTTCATCTAAAGAATTCATTTTCTGTGCATACATGAGAATGTAGAGGAAGATAAAATTAGGTAGTGTTTAAGGTGACAGGACATATCCAAGTCCATGGGACCAGAAGAGACACATCTGATGTTGCTAAAGGAGCTGATATCACAGCGAGGCTGCTCGCTATGGTTTTTGAAAGGCTGTGGTGATCAGAAATTTCACCACACTTGAAAAGAAATGCCATCCATTTCTTCAGAGAAGGACAAAAAAGAGATTCTTATCCATATGCAAACTAGAAATATTAAAAATAATCTCTGCCTCCATAGGTGATTGATTTCTGAAAATGCATTTCTATGGATTTTAAACAATAGCAGCAAGATTAAAATGTGTATGTTCATATTTCAGGTTCTGAAATTCAGGTTTCCTCTCTCCTGTAAGATGAAGTGGGCCAGAAAAAGAAAAAAAAAAAGAAGAAAAAGTATATGTGTGAAGTAGATGGGCAGAGAGAGGGAGACAGAGAGGAGGGGTAAAGAGGGACAATGAGAAAAAATGGGAGTGGCAGGGGTGCGAGAGAAGGAGGGAGAACAAGTGAACACCAGCCCAGTCACCACACAAAAGCTCTGATGAATCAAATAGTTGGGAACAGGAGAAACAAATGTAGGAAATGATGTGAGTCCTATCTGACTCATCTTTCTTAATGCTCAAGTGCCTCAAAAATCAGGAATACCTTTATTTCTCAACAACTTGCAAAATGCTAAAACTTCTGTTCTCACTTGTCTAATACCCTTGTAATGCTATTTTAAACAAGGATTCTTAAAACACATTTAGAAAGAAAAAAGCCTTTAGAAGAGCATAGGTAGTGAGTCACATACCTAGTTACATTAAAAACAATATAGAAATTTCAGTAAGTATGACAGAAAAAGTTTAATAATGTGGCACTACAAAGACATCAGAACTTCAGAGCTGTTTTAAATATGACGGGGAATTCTTCAATGCTGTAAATACCTCTGGTTCAGAAAAACATAAAGAATAATTTAACCTGCCTTTGTTAATACCCTTCTTTTTGGTTATATATTCAGTGTTGCATGTCTCAGAAAAACGTCAGTAAGATCCTGTCCTGTAAATTCAGATCTGTCAGTAGTCTCCAGTAAATGTCACATCATGAAGACAAACAAAACAGAAATTGGAAATGTTGTAGGTATCAAAATAATGTTCTGTATCAGTGTGTGCTTCTCTTCTCTTAAAACATTCCAGGCTCTTCACCTGATTTTGTGCTGTAAAATATACATTTTACAAGCTAGGGGACACTTATTAATGACAGTTTCTTATGCTACTCAGCAATGACATGCCATTGTGAGGATACAGATAGGTTCAATCTTTTTCTCAGAAGGATACTAACCAATGGAAACAAGAAAAATCAAACAACTAGTCTACAGCAAAAATACTCCAATGTGAAGATTTTACCCTGAAAAGGAAGAATAGACAAATGACAAGGAAGTTTACTATCGTTATACATGTGGAAATATCTCAAACATTGTAAGAAGTGGCTCTATAAATTCTTGATAGCTTCCTGAATAGGCCGTTTCATATCATTTCAATATTAATAAAGTGAGGCATAATGATCGGGGAGTAACAGTAAAAATTCAGTGATCTCTTCCACATGCATATTTTCCAAAGGAAAAAATAAAAAGTTTATATATATATATAAAATTTATATATTGATGACAAAAGCCATCTCACATGTGTAAATAAAAACATAGTTTATTAAAAAGTCCAGAGAACCCAACCCCCACTGGCATCCCCAAATACTGTAAAACAGCAGAGGCTTCATGACTCAGGATGAAGAAAAAAACATTATATGCTATTTAAATATAAAGAGGTGACCACAGGAATGAAGATTAATCCTTATTATCACTAAAGTTTGTAGAAAACTCTAATTGTCTTCCATACAATGCTTCAGCCTAAATTATATTCCTCGAAAGACAGACTGAAGCATTTCATAATGCATTCGATTTGAAAAATAATTGTATTTCCTTTCTATTATTCTTCTACCTTTAGCTATTTTTGACATGTAACTATCACGGCACAATTTGAGACACAGGAGGAAGTATATCTGTCTTCTCCTTCAAAGTGTTTTTTTTTAAAAAAAACCTTTTTTTTTTCTGTTTTCCCTAAGATACTAGACTTAACTAGTATTAATCTTAACTTGCTATGTCACATACACTGAAATAGCAAGTTCATTATTAAATAGAAAGTATATTTAAATAATATTAAGCTATAACTCCTTTTTTTTTCTCCAAGGAAACCAGAAAATAAAGTAATTATATTTTAAAAGAACAGTTCATTTCAAACCTTTCCTTTCTTTAGCATTCTGCAGCACAGAATGTAAATTGTAATTAAAATAGATATTTAAGAAGAAGTTAAGAGTGATCTGGTAAAAAACTTTACTGCTGTCCCAAGATATGAAAGAAAATGTAAACCAGTGTAAACAAAAAACAGTGTTCTGAACTCTACCTTCTCTTTGGAAAAAATGAAGGTGAAGTCTGAAAATTCTGTGTTAATACATAAATACTCCTTAGGCAAGTTTATATATATACACACTTCAAAAAACATGTTACTGACTAAAACAGAAGCGTGTATACAGCAAACACGCTTATGGTCAGACTGGAACCTTTGGGTAGTCAGGCCATTCTAAGTACAGGCTGCAGTGCATAAAATTAATAAAGCATGTGCAGTCTGGTTACTAAAGATACCCTAACATCACTGCATCTTGGTAATGCATACTTTGCTATACACCACTGTTTATATATAAAGCTTATGCAATAATCTTCTATCTGGAATACTTTACAAATTGTGACTATTTTTTGAAGGAGGAAAGAAAGAGAAAAGGAGAAGAAAACAGTTGAATTAGTTCGAAATCTTAGAATGTCCTACTCGATGCACAGGCTAAAAGATTTCAAGATTAGAGTCATAGTTTCAAATTAGAAATTACTTGCTTTGTGGATTGATTGAGGCTGAGAACTAAATGAACAGAGATTTTACACAAATTTTGCTGTGCTTCGGAACACTTTAATTTTTGCTAACGTGAGACAAAAATTTTCAAGAGTAATCAGGTATGAATCTAATCCACGGTTTAGTACTTGGAACAAACTGAGCTGCCACAAGCAAGTACTTAATGTCTAATTATTATAAATTCAACAGAAGGAAGAGTTTTTTTTCCCCCTTCCAATTAGTTAAAAAATTCACATTATTCACTGTACTGAGATATAAAATCTGTATGTGCTGGTCAACAAAGAGGGCTTCCTGACATTTAAAACGTACTTAAATAATAGAAGAATCCTGAAGACTGTATCTAATTATAATGGATTATTAGAATAAGGAAAAGAGAAATGACAGAATACTGAGATGATTTTCAATAAGCACAAACTTAGACATATGGATGTTTGATACACATTTACAGGTACACTTAGAAACCTGCCATTAGTATTTTCTATCAAAGTAATTACTGCCTTTTACTTGTCAGGCATAATGAAGAAGAATGACAGGCACTGTAATACTTTCCAAGTGCCATGAGAAAAAAGATATCATAATGCCAGAAACACCTACAGATAAAACATAACTTGTGACAGAACTTACTTTCTGCTGTCTGCAGTATTATCTCATCAAGCTCCTTTTCAAGCTTTTCATAAGTATCTAGTCTTGCCTGAAACTCAGAATTCTGTGTTTGAAGCTCAATAATGCGGGTTTCACTAGAAGACTGAAGACTATAAAATTCCTTCGTAAGCACCTGTGAGAATGAATAACGGAAAGATCAGGGATTCAGCATTACAGCTATTTTTGAAAGAGGCAAAATATAATACATGTAAAATGTGTAGCAGTATGATATTAAATATTTGATGTAAGTTTTTCACAGCAAAGATTAAAATACTTTAAAAAGCACTTATTCTTTCAATAATATTATCTTGCACAGATTAAACTCTCAAGTCTTAGGCCTATCTGCTGAGGACTTTGTAATTCTAAGAGGCTGTCTGAAAAAGCTACAAGAATTTTAAAAGAAACTTAGGAAAAGCCAGGTAACAACTAAAATTATTCACAAACGGCAGTCAAAATAGTGTAAATGCAATAATTTTTGTTGCTTTAACTGGATTCCGATTTCAGTCATCAAGTTATGAGGATTGCTTTGCAGAATGCAAATATAAAAATTTGCCATTAAAGCTATACCAGTCTTATTACTTACTTATTAACAAAAGGTAATATGCCATCAACATTCAAGACTAGTGTAAATACTTAATCCACTAAGCTTAAACAAAAAACTCTCATCTTCAAAAGTAAAAGCTATGAAGGCCTGTATAATAATTTAAGTTTGATACAGAGCTTAATAATAGGAAACAACATTGACCAAATAAATATGCATCAAACAAAAATAAGAAAATCCTTGGTATGTAAAGTAGCAATCTACATACTTTGCAGAAAAAATCCCACCAAAATAGGTAAAGTAATAACCAAGTGGTACTGCTCTTAAATTTCATGCTAACTTCCTAAGAAAAATCACAAACATTCAGAATGACAAGTGAATATAGATTTTGAGATACAGAAATATATGCACAGTGTGCAGAGCAATAATACCAGAGTCGCTGTCAAAGCCACGAAAGAATACACAATGCTTAGAGAAACAAGCCACTTGAATATAAAAAGTTCAGTCTAGTGTCACAGAAGAAATAAATGTATAGGTTAAAACTGGGCAACATATAAATCATCTGTTTCCTAGTTTAGCAAGAGAAACTACTCTAGGGCCTAAATAAAAGCAAGAGTTAGTCCAGTAAGCTGTAGCTGAGCTACAAGATACTACTGGCTACACTATTAATAAAGACCAACGTCCTGTAACAGTAAGGAAAAAACCTCAGTACATTAATGCTATATATAAGAAAGAAAATTTAAAAAACCCAATAATTCAGTCAAAAGGAACAAAAATAAAAGCTTCAGACATCAAATATTTAAATTCTCCAAGAATATTTCTTAATGAAAGAATTTAAAAGTGTCTCTAAAGAGAAAAAGAAGTGCCAAAAGTGTTAGTAGAATTGAATGCCAAATATTTGAGTTATTATCAGATCAAAAAATTTCCACAAAGAAAATGAAAATATAACTCAAATTGAACTACATTCTCCAAGTTTAGACATGTCTGTGCAATTAAAAATCTGTTTAGCAACCTCTAAGTTTAGCAAAAGTGGCACTCCCAGTGCTTGTGACCACAACTAACCTCATCAGCCAGGATCTGAATGTCCAAATACAGACAAAACAAGAAATTAAAATCTATCTGAAACTCTCTAATTCTGTTTCCACTCTATAGTTCCTTTTCATAAACAATTTAGGCAGGTTCGGCACTAGAAGTGTGGGGACCTAAAGACTGGCATCCTTCCCCAGAAAACAAAGGCTGCCATAGAAGTCACTTTCTTCTGTCCTGTCCAGTTTGTATCCTGACATTTGCTTGAAATATACACTGCCAATCTCATTTAAATCTCATAAATAGGACTCTGTGATATGTTTTTGGGACTAACTTTGGACATGTGAAGAAATTTTCTTTAAAAAGTAAGTTTTCTCTGTGGAATACTCACATTTCCAAAATTAAAATATGTGAACAGGATATGATACGTGTGTTTGAAAGATAATAAATTCCAAGCTTGTAGAGATAAATAGGCCCAAGTGGTTAAAGCCCACATAAGCAGGTGCATTGACTGCAGGTGCCCAGGCTGTGTCCCTCAGCCAAGGGCGATGCACCTCAAGGAAACTGTATTTAATAAAGGATAAAAGTGCTGCATGGCAGTGACTAGTGAGGCAAAAAAAATTGAAAGAGTCATGGTGCTGACATCGAGGAGAGAGGAGGGGAGGAGGTGCTCCAGGTGCCAGAGCAGAGACCCCCTCGCAGCCCATGGTGAAGCAGCTTGCCTGCCTGCAGACCATGAAAGACCACACCAAAGCAGATGTCCACACTGCAGCCCATAGAAGACCCCATGCTGGAGCAGGTGGACATCCCCAGACGGCACTGCAAGCAGTGGAGAGCCCAAATAGGAAATTTTCTCCTGAAGGAAGCAGCAGGACATGGAGGATCCACACTGGACTGGGAAAAAAAAGTGTGAGGAGGAAACATCATCACAGTGGAGCTGTTATGGACTGACGCGAACCCCTATTTCCTATATTCCTCTGTGCGCTGCTCTGGAAGGTGAAGGTACAAGAGTCAGAAATGAAGGAGGGAAGTTAAAACAAAAGAGAACAGGGTGGGGAAAGATGCTTTATTTTTTGACTTTTCTTCTCACCATCCAACCTATGGCAATAGGTATTAAGTGAAATTAGTTTTCCCCAGGTCAAATCTGTTTCGCCCATGATGCTAATGGGCAAGTGATCTTCCTATCTTTATATCAACCCATGCTCTTTATAAGCTTATTTACCCCACCCCCATCCTCTTCAAAAGGAGGAATGCGTGACTGGGTGGGTGTCTGGCACCCCACCAAGGTAACCCACCACGGTAGGACTAGCAAGGTTAGGTCTTTTCAATGCTGTATACACCATGCTCACCTTGACTTTTTTAGCTGTAAAAATTTATTCCAGCACTGTACATCAATAGAAAGTATTTTATTATGTAACAATGCTATTACAGATCCTAGTTGCAAATAATGATACTAAATTCACTGTACTTGTTCTCGTAAAACGCTCTTCTCTCTCTACAATTCTCACACGGACTGACATAAGCAGCTTTGTGACACAAGCAGATAAATACACCCCACATGAATGAGGTACTGTCTTTAACACTGTTCCATGAGAGATTGTTTTGCTTTTTCCTCTCCCATAGTCTCGTGTTCCATTAAACTGATCAAACTTAGAAAGCTTTGTCATTTGACCCTGCTTCTGCAGAATTTGGTGAAGATACTAATTCAGCCATGCCATGTTATTTTTTCCCCAAGCTTTTCCACTTTACATTCTAATTGAAAACAACTATGTAATGCCCTGTAAAGTGGCTCTTTATATAACATACCTCCAGCTTTCTCTGGTATTTCTCACATTCCATTTGGCACTGTGAAAGATTCTTAGCTGTTTCTTGTTGCATGAGTTGAACATGTTCCGTTTCAAAGGACTTTAACTTACTTTGGTGAAGAAGTTCAGCTACTTTGCTTTCTGTGCCAAGCTGCATTTGTCTATACCTAAAAGAAAAATGAAAAAATAAGTTTTGATGATTTAAAAATAAGCAAAGCTGGAATACACCCTAGTTCTGTTCATTACAGGTATAAATTTCAAAAATTAATACAGTATTTTTGAAGACCTTAATAGGTATTAGTATGGTTATCTACGTAACTATTCTAACCTGTATTTGAAACATCATTAGGAAAATTCAGTATTATAATGACAATACAACACAGTAGGTGGAAAACCGTCAATGGCTTTTCTATATATGTTGTTAATGCAGAATCAAATGTCAATGACCTTACAGTATACCTTATTTTCAAACTGTTAGATCAATGTGAACCTCTTTCTTGGTACACAAATGTATGCACTGAAGTCTTTTCATTGGAGAGCCACTAACGAAATGTTGTCTCCCCTCTTCACCACCATATGTTACACATGATAGGGAGAAGTGGTATTAGACATCACTGATATCAATGGTGCACCCTTTGAGATATCATGGGTATCAGCTACACTGCTTTTTTCTATACCCAAAGATATGAAGAAAAGTCAGACCACAACAGTGTATTAATTTCCACAGCCACTCAGAATCACAGATCCTTCTCAAAAAGCAGAAATTAAGTATAATTTTGAGAAAATCACTGTAAGGTAATTATAAGTGACAAATAATATTCCACTTAGAAGTGGACTTCATCGATTTTATTCATTAATTCTACTTAACAGGCAATCTCAAAAATGAGGCGTAAAAAAGTTTGCTGATGGAATACTACCTGGATAGCTGAAAATTCAGGTGATGTGAAGAACAGGAGAAAATCTAATGCATCTTAGCATTAAATAACACATGAAATTTGAAAGAGATATATGCAAAGTAAATCACAGGTTTTAAAAATGCTCCTGAGCATATACATAAAATGATGAACTCCTAGCTGACTGTTTTAATTCAGAAGTGAGATCTTGGGATTTATTATACTTGATAAAACCATTAAAACTTTGATTCAGTTTTAAATAATGGTCAAAGCAAACATTTTGGAAATTACTGTAAAAAAAAAAGAATACAGAACTCACTGTGTCACTCTGCAATTCCATGTTGTTGCTTGCATTACTCAATGCTGACAACCATTCTGTGCTCTCACCTCACAAGGAACACCTCACAAGAAATGTCAGAGCATCAGAGAAGGGTTAAGAAGGATTACCTTTGACATCCGGCAACATCACACACTTACAATTGCACTGTGTCAGATAAATCACTTAAGCAAGCCAGGACTCTACAGCTTGGAAAAGAGATGGTGTAAAAAAAAGGAAGAAATAAGCTGCCTGTCACATCATGAGAGGCATGGAGAATGAAGATAGGAATCAATCTGTTTTCCAACAGATGAATGAGAAGTCATCTACTGATGCAGAATGAGAAATCACTCTTCATGCATGAAAGCTGTGGAATTCCTTACCATAAGATGCTGTGAATGCTAAAAATTAACACTTATTTGAGAGAATACTGAGCACCTCGGAGCAGAGAAGTCCTTCGAGAACCATTAAATGCAAGATGGTACTTCTCATACTGAAGCCACTTCACAATAAGTTGTGGGATTGCCAGATGAACCTTTACTCTAACCCAGTACGGCTGTTGTGTCAGCTGTCATCTGTCAAATAATGGTTGCAACACAATTCCATCCTCTTTAGCACCTAATCTTTAGGTGGGATGGAGGGTGTTTAACGAAAACAAGAGGATTATATCAAATACTTTCCCTGAGGATTTCAGATGTAGGAATGTTTCTAAAGCACAAAGAGGAAGCAATTTTCACTGGAATTAATTTGAACAGAACAAACAGGTGTCATTATGATGCCCCTGATAATCACTGTAGACATCTATGTATGTGTAAATAGTCCAGTGCATGAATAAGATTGTTTCCTCACTGGCTGCATGAGCAGAGCTTGGAAGTTCTGCTTACTGAGCTCACAAAAAGCTTTTCTTTTAAAAACAATTTTCTTTTTTTAATAATATGACATTTGTTCTCAAACAGTTACTGCACTCAAGCTGCTAAATGCCAGTTACCTCTCGACTACTCCAGTCATTTTTGCTTAGGGATGCTTTTCAAGTGCTGATACTTGCATCACAGTTTCCTGACTGTATGTTCCTATTTTCATTTTACTACACAAAAAAAAATTCAGCACTCTTGAATTCTCCACACTTTGCACATGATTGGCTGCAGACATGACACTAAATCTGTTCTGGTACACACATTGTTTACAATCCTGGGAAGAATGCTTTGTTCCAAAATGAGTTAAGTCTTCATGAAGATACATGTCATTCAGCTAACAATGTGATGAAACACACAAATTTAATTATTAGTTATATTTATTGACTCTCAACAACAAATTCACACTTTCTGCCTCAACACAAAACAAACAGCAATGCCTTCCTGTACACAGCCCCAGACCTTCAACCACTCTGAGCTTCAATCATCTGTACTGTACTCAGCTGACACACTGGAAACATGCATGAACAGAGGCAATCCGTACTTCTCTGTACCTACTTTCTATACTTGGTGGAGAAGCCTGTAGTTCTCTGATGATTCTACTCAACTAACTGGGTGCTTCCAGAGCATGCTTCTCAACCCAATCACGAGCAGTAACTTCAGAAAGAAATTTTATACTTTGTTTTGGAAATTTGAAGCAGCTTACACGAGCGTGATCTGTTTTGCACTGGCAAGGTTATGAGGGGTCAGTTTTCTTTTAACCTTACTACACTGTTGATCTCATTAGTAACTCCTTCACCATAGCACCATTCAGAGTTTCTTTGTCATACTTGCTTTTACTCAGCCAGATAGTATCTCTGCTTTTTTGGCTACTATTTCAGCACAAGTGTGTGTGCATGTGTGTACAGAGTCATGTAACACAATGTGCTGAAATACATTCCTTTATCTGCCTAGATGGCCTCTAAGGGAAAACAAAAGAAAACAAAACCACCCTATGCTTTAATACTACTATTATGGAAAAAAAAACCCAGTGGAATGTGGGTCTGCAGGATTTTTCTCCATCGAGATATTTTAGCAAACTTGATATAATGAAAGAGTAGAGTTTTTAGTCTCACAGAAGAATGAGGGTTTGGAATCAAAGAGAAATTACAGATTGAGCCAATGAAAAAAATCTCACATGTGAGAATCATCTAGAATGAGGTCTCAATTCCTTCCTCTGTGCCATTAGGATGACCAGTCAATGATGCCTGAAGTTTGCTAAAGCAGTGACACAATGGTTATCAAAAAAATTATTTCTAGAGTAAAGGAGAAGAGGGAATACTCAGAGAGGGACTTGAACTCTCCTTTGTAAGGTTTGAAAGATTTTTCCATCAGAGGAGCTTGTTTTTCAAGTAGTGGATAACGATATAATAACCTGTCAAAATATGCATACAAGAGAGCAAATGGAAAGATTTAACAGTAAAATCACGTAGTCTGGATACTGAAGAAAATAGGGCAACCAACTGTTTTTTTGAATGGAGGAACTATAAACTGCCCATCTACAAAACCTGAGATGTACAGCAGTACTCCTCAAAAAGGTAATTGAACAATGAAGTACATTAGAAGACAATAAATTTGTAAAAGTAACCTTTTAAGAAGTGGCAAATCCTAGTATTAAACTTGTTAATAAGAAAGAATGCCAAGCAAGTAAATAAAAATAAGGTATCTTCCAAAGAAAGTTCTACCAAAATTACACAAAATGCAAACCTAATTTTGTAGTTTTCTAATTTTGTAAACCTGATTATACCAACCTAAAGCTTTGTGGGATATATTTTAGAAATTATTTTCAAGTTTAAAAATGGAAAAAAACCCCTGTAAGTTGTGAAATCATCCTGAGTCCCACAGTTGGGTCAGTTCCAGATCTAAGATCTTTAAAGCAATTAGAATATACTGTCATATTTGTACAAATGTCTGTGCTTTGGTTCAGTGCCAAATTTGCAAAGAAACCTAAATGCTACAGACATTTCCTCCCTAACCTGTCCTCTTGCAAACCTCCCACTTCCAGTCCCAACACGTCCTCTAATGTTCCTGCCCTTCTCCCTCTCTGTCCCAGCACCAGCCCAGACGTCTCTTGAATTCCAATTCTATTTCCATTCTTTATTCCCAGGGCATCTGTTTTTCTTCTCTATGTTCATAGCTTATTCAGCTTCCTTTCCTATCTTATAGCCCTACTCTCTGAATTCTGCATTTCTCTCTACTCCTCTATCACCCTCATAGTTTGGCATTCTCCCTCAAATCCTACCCACCCATACCTCTTGCCATTTGAGGTTCAAATCCCAGTTTAACTTTCTCACCTTCTGCAACTGAGTCTGCCTGTTAAGGCTTCCTCACTTCCAAAGAGCCCCAAGCTAAGCATAAAAGTACACAATTGAATTTTCCTTACTCTCCTTTGTGCCAACTGGAGTCACAGAAGGAGTAACAGTGGTCTAGATAGGCCTCAATTAAAATCAGTCATGTCACAGACTGCACAAACCCTGTCCACACATGCAGCAAACTGCCAGACTCCAGTTCAAACATGGGTACTCAAAGGATCTTGTTTCCACTGGTTCTCTGTTTGATCCTTGGTACTAAAAACTGGTTGGCTTATTTCTGAGCAATCAAAAATGTCCCACGAATTGTGTTCACGTGCTACTCACTAAATAACTAAAAATGTAGGAACTCAGATCCTTAGTTTTCAAACATTTTCATTTTTCAGCTTTTGTATCACTCAGATTAAGTCTGATTAGTCATGTAACTGGCTGGTTTCACAAAATGAAAGTCTGTTTTAATATTTACTAGAAAATGGGTAAGAAACCTGTTATTTATTTAAAAATACTTATTTTATGAAGTTTTTACACCAACTTTATAGGCATTTTCAGTTTTTTGTAGTATTTATTACTTCATTCAAGTCTATCAAATATATTAAATTATTTCTAATCTGGTCTAAAATAACAATGCACTTCGTAACAACAAATTTAAATACCTCCAACAACAACAACAACAACAAAACAGCTCTGAGTATTAAACAGAACATAAAGCATGTCATCTACGAATTGTTTAAGTAATGAAAAATTTGTTAAAATAATTTTCACTTAAAATTTGTTTTTCCCAAACAACATGCTGAGATTTTTTTTCAGGACAATATTCCTGGTTCAGGCTGTAATTAAGAATAATCCAGAAACATATAGCTTAGACGCTAAAGGGTAAACTTGATTTAACATTCAAGTTCTTACCAGATGTTACATTTGCTTCGTATCAAGTAATTAAACATACAGTACTTTTGCATGTGGTTCAGTAAAATCTGAGAGAGAAAGCTTAGAAGCTTTGTTTAAAGCTGCTTGCTTCAAAGCAGATTTTTGTGTTTTGCAGCATTCTAAGCATTTATTTCGTATTGGCTCTGATCCTCATTCTGTCGAAAAACTTCCACATGCTATTCTGCAGTTTGTAGGCAGTGCTACTTCCAAACATCCACACTCAGCAAGATAAACAGTTGGTTTACACTCCTTGTAGCTTCAGGACACCTAAACCCAAAATCACTTCTGCAATAAACAGGAGTTTTTCAGAATGTAGGACCCAAGCATTCTTTCTACCCCAACTGGACTAATGCCCAGTGTACACTAGACAACAAAAATGAACACTATGAAAGATGTGACTGCCTTAAATGTATCTGCTGAATCATGCCGACTGACAGGGACAGAAATCCATCTTTGTTTCTTTGTCTCTGGACCAAGCAATTGTGCTTTTTTTTGACTCTGACTCTGTGAAACATAAGATTCTCTCCTGCACCAAGACACAGCTTCAAGACTACTGGGTAGAGACTGCTTCTGCCAAGCCTGTGATAGCATCCTTAACAAAAAGAAAGGACCTGAAGAAACGAGTAAGCATATAATAAAGGATATCATATAATTTCACTGTTTCCTCCTCAAAACCTGTTTTTTAGATACATAAATAGGTAGATACTGAGTCATCTCAGTAACTTTTAGGAATCTAATGGTAATTGCTTTTCTCTTTGCCTATACAAATTAGTCAAGATGTATAACCTTGTGTTCTCATTTATGTTTCTGGTGATTATAAATTCTAAATCTATAAAAAATATAGAAGCATGAAACACATGGCAGGTCTGAGAATACATACCAGATCAGGTATTTCAGGAGATGTAGGCACAGAGATATCTAGTTTGGGAATCCAAAAATGGAAATTACCACCTCACAAGATCCCTTGAACGAAGCTTCAAAATAAGCCCGAAGAAAGATTAAAGATTCCTCTTTTTCAAACAGGAAGGCTATGAAATGAATTATCTGAAGCCTAGTGAAGACATACCGAAGGAAATAGCTTCATAAAAGTCTCCTAAGTCCAGGACAACAATCTAAAAGGGAAACATAGCCAAGCTAAAGGGTGCAGACATCAGCACCTCAAGCCAAAATAAGTCAGAAGAAGCTGAACAGTTCTATTGCTTCTGGCACAGCCTCAAAACACTGCACAAAGTTATCTTTCGCATCTGTGTGCACTAGCACATAAAATGGCAAAAGTCGCGGATCTTGGAAGTATGAGAAACACGCTGAACTGAGGTGGACCATACATCTGGACAAGCAGCAGAATAAGCATGATTAAATTTCTCATTGCCTAATCAACACCTTTGCTCAAACAAATAAATACTTCATTTAAAAAAAAAAATCACTTTGAAGTGACAGATTGAAAAGGATCCCTGCAATGCAATATGGTTTTGTCTATTGTACATATTTTAATCCAACAGCAAAGAATCTGAAATACATTTATTAAAACCTCATTAAATCTTTAGTCATATTTTCTGTGTATACTTTTCTCTATTTGATTTCTCATGGCATCCCAAACCATTAACTTCATTAAACCAATATTTTCATTTTATGGTTTACTTCATTCCTTGCAAAAAATGCCATGCTAACAAAGCTGAATTTTGTACTAAATCAACAAAAAGGCAAAGAATAGTACAGAGACTTATCCCCCAGTAATGTATATTGATTAATGAGGAAATAATTAATTGGAATTGTAACTGTGGGAGGTTTTGATATGAGAAATATAAACCAGATCTGAATGAAGAAAAGGCCAGCAACTTCCTTGATATTTAACATTAAAAAATGAAAGCATCAACTTTTAATATTTCTCTATACTAAGTTTCAGGTTTGTAGCATACATTTGGAATTGTCTGGCTTGATAATTTTTTTCTGTTCTTTATAATAATTTCTTCAAGATACTGTACAATTTCGATAACAATTCCACAATTTACCTCCTTAAACCAACTATTAGCTTTTCCAGAGATACTACTACTTTATTAAAATGTTCTCTAATAGTTAATAGCACTTGTGTTTCTGCAAAATAATTGTAATAAATTGCTGCTGTAGCAGATGAAATATACCTGAACAGAACTGATATTGGAAACTACAGAAATTGTTCATTACATTATCATTATCACACTACAAACATTACAAACATTGTTTTTCAGTGCTCAAGCAAATTAAGAGATTGGAGTCAACAGTTACACAAAGACTCTGAATTTGTTGTTTGAATTGGTTTTTCCTCTTGGAAAAACATACAAAAATTCGTCTCTTAAAACTCTCCCCTCCCACTAGTCAGAGAGGTTATATTTAATCAAATATTCAGTTAACTCAATATAAGTATTTTCAGGTATTTCTTGTGATTCCACATAGAGTGATTATTACTTGATAGCCTAAATAGCATTCATTGCTTGTGGATGTATATGCTCCTGTTCCTCTGATTTAAAAGAAAATTCATTAAGATGCTTTTAGATGTAAATATATACTTAACAAAAGATAATTACTGTATGATTTTTAATTCCAATAATGCAAAGAGGGAAAAAGTCAATGTGAAATAATTGACAGAACAGCAGTTACACAAATGACAAGAGCAGTAACTAAATGTCTCTCTCTTTTCAACAAATAAAATCTAAAGGGCATTACAACTACAGACAACTACAAGAAGAAGAAAAATGTTTGGAATGCCATATACCTCCTTACAACAGTCAGAAATAAACATACAAATATTTAAGTTCTTAATTCCGTAAATGTAACTTTTATGAAATCAATAATATAAAAACTAAAATTCTGTTTTATACGGTGATAAAAAAATGGATGATCAGCAAGGAAAAAATAAGAAAAGGAAGGGTTATCACTGAAGCTTCCTGGAAAAGGACAGAGAGAAATGAGAAGGTAGGGACAAATCTTTTGAGATAGGGCTAACTGGGAGACAATCAGACAAAGCTGGTAACTGCTGTGCCACCAAAGAGACTGCTTACTCCCCCTCCGTTTTCCCCACTGAGAGTCTGGCAGAATAAGTCAGAAGGTTAGGGTTCAAACTGCCATAATTTAGCAAAGGATTGGTATGTCCTTTATATCACACATAATAGGTTTGATTTCTTGATAAGCAGAGTTCAAGGTACAGGCATACCTTGTTATCTTTCAAGGACTTGTTCCTAAAAGTGCTACAGTTAGCAATGAGGGACAGCAAACTACCTTTTCGCCTAGTAATTAATGTAATGGACAGTCTTGGTGTTTGCAATGACTTATGAGAGGCCAGCATATTGCTGCATAATATTTCATTTATTCTCCAGTGAAATTACGCTTTAAAAATAAGATCTCAATGATACAAATACAAATCAATTAATAAATAATTGAGGTTGGATGGGATTTCAGGGGGTATCTAGTCCAACATCCTGCTCAGAGCCAGGTCACCTATGAAATCAGACCAGGTTGCTCAAGCTTTAGCCACTCAGGTCTAGAAAACTCAAGGACAGAGACTGCTCACAGTAATGCTTGTAGTGAAGAAGATTTTCTTTAGACTAAGTCAGAATCTTCTGTTTTAACTGATACTCCCTCATCCCCCTTCCATGCCCTGCTGTGAAGGGGCTGGCTCCATCTTCCCAGTGACCTGTCCAGAGGCACTGGGGATAGTGCTGTTAGGAGCCCCATAGGCCAGGCTGAACACACCCCCCACCCTGGCCCATCCTCCTAGGGCAAGTGCTCCAGCCCTGACCATTCTGGCAGCTCTCCTCTACATTCACTCCAGTTTATCACTATGTTGCCTGTACTGGATGTCCCAAAACTGAACATTTCTTGATGTCTTGACTATTCTCCTGATAATACAGCCCAGGATTTTGTAAGAGTATACTGTTGGCTAATACTGAGCTTTCTGTTACAAAAAACATTTGTTCCCTTCAAAGACAAGAGGGATGATCCCACACAAGATAATCTGCATTTCCTTATTAACAACTGAATGCTACATAAAAACTATTAACATATTAAAATTCACATACCAAAGACTGCTATAAATGTACTTCCAGCAGTCGTTTTAAACTAAGTATGATACTAGAAAAATACACGGCTTTCCATCTGTTTTTCAGAACTTAAAGGGACTTCCATTAAGCTGCCTGCAGGCCATCAGGCATGCTTCAGTGCAGCTGGGCAGCTCAGGGGAGCTTTTGTTAGAAGAGCAAAGGATGGAAAGACACGGTAATGGCAACAGCAGAGATGGTCATCAAAGGACACTAAAATGACTGACAGACAAGCAGTGGGTAGGGGAGCACAACTGGATCTGTCTTCTTTCAAATCTAAGATACGTAAAATGTCATTTCCCAAGCAGTCACAGTAATTGGAACCACATTACCATTAACAGGAAAACAAAGCAGATAGCGTGAAGACCTCTCTTCATAAGCGTGACTTAAAAACCAAAAAAGCTCATCAACTACATTTCAGCTCTAGAGACAGCTATCAAATAATAAAGTGTTGTATACTAGCTGGTTTATTACAAGTCCTAATGTGTAGATATCTCTGTGTGTCATTATCCAGAAATGAAACATATACTGGTTCTAAAAATTATTTTCCTGAATTGTACAAGTCTTTCAAATCAAACAGAGAATCTTTGTAAGAACAATAAACACACAGACAATGGTATCAAGAGCACGAGAGAATATGGAAGATATTTTTACAGCCCAAAAGAAAAGGAATGAGCTACAGTCACCTTATCCATGCTTATAAAAGCTTGGAGTCATAAATGAGTCCTGAACAGATACATCACCAAGCTGCTTATGACACTAATGAAACAATCTCATTTCTCTTCATCTGCAAACAAGAAAAAGGTCAAGTGAACCTAAGCTTTCTATAAAGCAGCCTATCCCAATAAATTCTTCAGTTATCAAATTATCCTATATTACCTGCTGAGGCATGTGAGAAATGAAAATACTTAAAAAATGTAGTAACTATTGTGAAAAATAATCAGTTACCTCCAAGCTGTCTCCATTCTTGAGCATATTTGCTTTCACAACATACTTTTCTATATTTTATCAGTCATCTGACAAGTTTAACAAAATTTTTATAGACAGACACAACTTTGCCTTTACAACTTAAGTTATTAATTTGAGAAGAGCAGTATTGAGAAAAGCAGCTGAAAATAAAGAAAACAAAATCCAGGTTTGAAAAGAAAAAAAAGGAAGTCAGGATTCATGAATTACTGGGGTACTAACAGGCTTTGCAATACAAGTTTCATGCACGCATTCTAAGAAGAGTCTTAGATGTGATAGAATCATCACTTTTCTCCTGAGGCACAAAAGCAAAAGCACTGAAATTCATTTATTTTAGTGCATATCATTCTCAGACTAATCGAATTTTCTCTTTCTCTGCTTCCTCTAATTATGTCCAGCTCTCTTCTTTCTTCCTACATATCTTTGTCTTAATTTTTCTATTTTCCTCCCATTTGCTCTGCTCTCTCTCACAATTTCAGCAATTCCTTCTTTAGCTGAACTATCACAATCCCTGCAATAACCACACCTAAGAAGTATAATTTTCCTTCTTCTTGTAGAGGACTTGAAAACAAATGTTTGTTCTTTTGGGTCTTTTCCCCAAATGGGACTTGTGGACAAAGACACTCCTGATCTCCAAACATTCCCTGTCCCAGCTGAGTAGCATATCAACATAGGCATCTTTTTATTGTGGAAGAAAAACTCCTACTACTCTGTGTGTCCAGTGCTTTTAACATTTCATCCCTGTCACTATTCATTCTTTCTAGGAGCCCTAGAATGTGGCTCTGTCTGTCATGCAACTAAGGAAGCAACTGCAGATGCAATTCTTGTACCCACTGAAGAGAAAATGGAAAGTTTCTTCTGACATCTCATATAGTTAACATTAACTCCTCCAATAAAGGAACCCATTCACTGAACAGTATGTTAAAACACGGCTTTAATCCTTCATATTCTTATGGTTTACAAGACTCCACAGAATGGAGACCTAAATGCTGATAGAAAAAGTTAATTTCCCTTTAAAATTGGAAGAATGAACTGTTGCACTTCAGTCTGGCCATGTTATTTACCAGATCTGTATGAATATTTAGGTAATGACTGAAAAACAGTCTAGTTACCCCTGCACTTCAGTTAACCTTATTTTGTGTGATCTGCAATTCTTTTGCCTTGTTTGTTACAATAAGGTTTCAGTAGGGGAAGGTGTTTAATATTTTTCCAAAGTAATTTAAACTCTATTCCACTCTGAGCTCCATTCTTAGCATTCCATTCTTCTGCTGTTAAAGTCTGAACCACGTTAGAACCAGAATTTAGGCTTAATCTGAAACCCCTTAATAGGGTAATACCTCAATTTGCTTTAATTCAAAATGGAGTCAGTCTTTCAGAAAACAAGAAAATCTGCACGCTGCCAGCTGTTCTTGGAGATGCAGTGTTTATAGGTACACGACACTAAAGCATGTTTGTCTTAGCAATACTAGTGGGATACATAGTGTAATACTTTGACTACTGTTATATAAATGGGGTGGAGTTTGGCCCATATTTTCACTTCTTTCCAATCTCAGAATTCCTGGTAACCACAAACAGACATTCAAAGGCAAGCAATAAAACAGTGTACACTGCAAATGTGCATATAGAAACCATACTTTAAAGAACAGTTACAGGTAAATTGCTTCAGGACATCCAGAGTGTTAGTTATTCCAAGATGTATTCCCCACAAAAACACCAGGAGTATGGGTTAGGAATCTTCAATAAAAACTGCAGAATCACCATCCTGAAAGCAACATAAAGCATAAGGGTTTCATGAGTTAAAGCTTGTGATTTGCAGTGCAAATCTCAGGGGCGAATTTGTGCTGGGAACCATCAGAGTGACACAGGGTCTACTACACTATGATTACAAGTATTAGAGCTTTTCCATGCAGTGAAAAAGCTCTTGAGGCATTGAGGTTCCCTAGGATCACTCTGCCACATGCTAGAAAAGTATTTAAAGGTTTCAAGTCTATTAATATCAAATGAAAGCATGTCAGCTATCAAAGTAGTACAGAATTTCCCTGCAGAAGAATAAATGGAAAAGAATTCTTCTTGCTGCCTGAGAGAGTTAAAGGGCCAAACATTTCAAATTGCAATATGTAATGAAGCAGTAGCCACATTACCTCAAAAAAGGTCAGTGACCTAACCATAAAGTAAGTCAAGAATCTGATCAATTCAGACATACACACACTGAAAAACACTTCCTCATATCAGACTATCCAGTGACTATGCTGAGTAGGAAAACTGACAATCCAGCAGCACTCCTGATAGAGAGAACACTACTAAGAACTTTATTAGTTATATTTCCATTTGCTGAATCCCCATTGTTACAGGATGTTGGGGATTTACTGTACAGATGATTCTGGTTGGCAAAAGCAACATAGGAAAAACACTCTGCAGCTTTCCCAGCTAGAAAGTTAAAAAAACCTTCTCATATTAATCTCTGATTCGTTAGAATTTGAAGAGAAAGATTTACATTTACTTCCTGTTGGTGTCTAATCTTGTGCTATTTCCAAGTTCTTTGAAAATAGGTCTGAAATCATCACTCTTCACTTTAGTTATTTTTCAGCTGGGAACAAGCCATCCTATTTACTAATTCACTCAACACTCCTATCAGATGACGAACCAATTCAATTTGATCAGTTATTCCTAAGTGAGGAGATCTCATTTTGCCTATTTTTAGTAAATTATACGAGAATAGTGTCACTCCATCATTATTCATATAATGATTCTGAACTTACAGGCAGAGGACAGAATACGTTTTCTTTTTCTTAAGTTCCAGGGATATGGAAGTGTAAACTGTCCTCCAGAGTGAAGCCTAAGCCTTACATCAGCAGATTACTGGAATTAAGTCCTCAGATGAGGTAAAAGGTCTCTGCCATGGGAGTGAAGGTTTTAGAAAGTTAAGATCGAAAACATTTTTACTCAGAATAGGACCTCCACCCAAGCTTCCTGTTTTTGTCAAGGAGTTCACAGACTTTTTCAGATGAGAGTCTTTCTGGAATTTTTCCTAAGAGCTTCTCTTGTCGATTTTTCGGACCTTGCTTGAAATGTTCCTCTTTAAAGCAGAGTAAACAAAAACCATCAGTGTCAAATTTGAGAATTACCATCAGTGAGAAAGCTACCAGTGGAGGTGACACCCTGGAGAAGTGAAGATAAAGCGGAAATCCCAGTATAGTTCTGGACCTTGTGTTCTATTCTCTGCTTCATGTTGAAAGAGACCAAGTATGATGCAGGACGGTGGATTGTAGGTGACATGCAGGAATACTGATAAAGAAGGGAAACTGCCATTAGACTTGAGTGTATGAATGTTCAGATATGGAGACAAATGCCTATGGGAATTAGTAGTTCACTAAAAAGATGTTACTTCTAGATGAATAGAGCTAACACTTGAAATTCAATTGGCCACAGCAGGTTGTCTAACAGATGTCTGGGCTTTCAACAATGAAGGGCATTTTCCAAGACTGCACTCAAAATGTAAGGTAAGGAGAACACTGAATTAGTCTTCACTTAGCTTTGTGACGAAGTTAATAACAGTGTATGTGCAGACTAGTATAAAGCTAGATCAGATTAATGCAAAAATACAATAAACTGTATACATAGTCCTAGATATAGCCAAAAGCAACCACAGAGATTAGCTTGTTTGACCCACACAATGTAAATGACTTCCGTGAATTCTTGTTTGAATTCAAGTATGTTGGTAAGAGTAAAGAGTATCTGCTCTGAGAGAAACAGTATTTTAGATACATGTCAAATTCTAACCAGGGATCATTCTGATGTGGCCTGTGGCTTAAACTGTTTAAACAAATTTCTTTGAACTTTCAAGGGATATTCTTCCTTTCAGAATAATAAAAAGTATCAAGCTAATTCAACTCTGCCTGTAACACCAACACTGGGAAGATCCAGAATATCTAGCATTTTATCCCATCTTAAAATTGCTTCTTCGAAATAGAAGAAAATGTTCTTTATGAATCTCTGTTCTCTAGCCACAGAACGTAACACAACTCAACAGAACTTGCTTGTTTATATAAAACAATCTCTTTCTGAAAATGAAGTATTGGTTATTTGCCACTTACCATGACACACATCATTATAAATTAATGAAGGAATAAAACTTTTTACAACTGCAGATATCTTTCCCACCTATTATACCTATTCTTTTTTTTGGTCAGTGACAAGAAGTACCTTTTCCGAGTTTCCTTGCTGGACTGTAAGGAATTACTTCTAGGTTTGTGAAGTTAACGACTTTGACAGAATTCAGAATTTATTACTTCTATGCCATCATCAGGGGGCTTTAAAAAATTCAGAATAATTCTTTTTCTTATTTAGATAAAGTCATATGCATTTTTAGCATTGTAGGAAGCAAAATTGTCACCAGACAAGTGCAATAGTGTGTGTTAGGACTTTTAGTCCATTAAGTGCTACACTGTTGTATCTGTGCCGTTGCCACTCTTGTGTTTCTAGAACTGTGGCATCGGTACATAGAATGTTATATAATTTGGTACTTCTGTTTTATTGATATTTTTCTGTTACTTTCCAAATTTCCATTTACTCTATTATCTTATATTCTTGCTAAACATGACAACCAATCTCTCATGTGAATTATTCTCTGTAGCACATGGAATGAGTTTAAAGACTCTGGCTAATCGTGTCAACATCAAAACAGGACAAATATGTTGCTTTGGCACAGTGAAGTCAAAAACAGGCCACAAAAGTTTGGATTATGCACAGACAACTCCCCTCTTCACCACTCCTTGGTATGCTAGCATTTACACACACTCTACAACATAAAATACAAACAACAAAAAAATATTCTTGCAAACATATTTACTTAAAATGAGAAATACAATAATTAGGCACATGTGAAATTATTAAAGGCATATAACAAAACTATTTTGTTTATTCAGATATTGCAGATTTACTGAATTGCAACATAATCCTTGACAGTTTGTAAAACCAACATCTACACTGCAAGTACCTTTAACTTCAGTTTAGTTTAAGGCATCTTAAATTAATTTTTTTTACTTTGGCCTAAGATAACTACTGTTTGAGTGTTTTCCTAAAACACTACATTTCTCAGCTGTAACAGCATCTGTCATTCCTGGCGTGGAAGCAAGCTCTTGTATGAATGTGAGCAATCTTTTTTTGCTTCTTTAGAAATGTGGGGTATGTTCAACAACTGTACTATGGATCTATAGGAATCTAAAGCATGTGTTCAAAGTAATTCAGTGCATCTCTCAGATCACAATCAAATACAGCATGCAATACGATTAATAAAATAAACAGCAGACTGAAGTACTTGTACTCTTACAAAGACATAAAATAGGACCATAAACTTTGTGGATAGGAAAGTAATTAACATACACACTAGAGGGAGAATTACGACTTGTCTATTCATTTACTTTTATGTATTTAAAAAAGAAAAGTCTATTGCTACTGCAAATATTTTGGTCAGATTTTACACTTTAAATTGCAACAACAAAAGCAACAATACTTAGTGCTTTGGTATTATTCTTCTATGAATTTCCACTTCTACAGCTCTAGCAGCATTTACAGTTCTCATTTTGCTTTTCTCACTGACTTCAAATTAGTTTATGCAGCTTCAAAAAAGAAGAAGTGCATAGCTTGGGACTGTTCAACAGAATACTAAACAACAAAATAAAGTTAAAAAAAAAAGAAAAAAAGGAAGAAGAGAGACCATTTGACATTGAAGTGACTCAAGAAAAGAAACCTTTCTACAGTACTATTTAAAATATGTTTCTTTCACTCTTTGTGTTCCAGAGTTTTGCTACAGAGTTTCAATAGCAAAATTTTCTATGCGTGCCAAATAGACTGGGTTTAAAAATATCATTTTTCAAGTTTTTTTTCAAATATTGTTACTTCTGTAAGTATTATTAGTTCTCAAAGTATTATCATTATTAGCATGCAATTTCTGAAATTGTAATTTGAAAAAATATTGCAAAAACAGCAAAAAGAAGAGGTCTTGAGCACAAATCAGTTGGCAGGGATAGAACTTAAATTTTTGTGAAGACCTAGAAAACTATTTATAAGCATCAGTGTTGTATTAGCAAAACTATTCTTCTTTCATTTGGAACAATCACATTTCAGTAATCTTTTTATTTCCTTATTTTAGGAGATTCTCCTTCATTATATTCCCTTCATAAACTTAAGTTTTCATTTTGGAAAATATGGTTCTATTTTTTAAAAAAAATTCCGTTTAGAAGATTGTTTTTAAATGGTTCATTTCCTATCCTAGCATTAAATTGGGAGTAACAGAAAATTACTACTTTCTAACCATATTTAAGATCACAGAATTGATACGAAATGTGCACACACGCAAGATCAACAAAGAATCTCTTTTCAGTGATCACGCATTTACGTACATAAAGTTATCTGACTGTCATTTCGTAGGAATGTACTTGTACACGAGTAAATGCTCTGAGAGTTTGCATTATGAATCATGCATTATAGTTTGTACTGCTGGCATCTTGGCATCAGTTTGAATATACAAGGATTTATTTTGTAGGCTGGTAACTAGAGTAGGAAGGCCAATACGAGTAAGCATAAAAGCTGCTTGAATTGCAAACATTATGGAAAAATAACAAGTACTAATACGATGAGAGAATTTCCGTATTTAAGTGATGCTTAAGCATGTCTATTCACTTCATATATGAGCTATAGTACATAAAAAAAATCTTAATGTGGGGCAGGCAAGTGAAAGCTAAGGATGTTGTTTGAACCGTAATAATTTGTACTATTCTCTTCCTTAAACCCAGAGTGTAGTAAAAAGGCTTTCTTACAGACCAAATATTTTCTGTTTAACAGGACACAAAAAGATAGTTCATATGACTAGTAATTAGCGAAAAAAATGTGACTAAATCTATGCATTTCTAAAAGACAAAAAAAGGAATATTACTTAACATTTCTGTAACATTTTAACCTGGTAGCTGCTAAATATAGCGTACAGAAACGTTAAGACTTAGGCAAGCAAAAAATTTAGAGAGAAATCAATACAATTTGTTTTATGATTTTTCTTAACCAATACAGGAAAAAAACTTATCATAACAGGTTTGTATTGTTAAACTGTTAAAGAACAAAGAAACAATTGTAAGTATTTGCACTTTTGATAAATGTTATTTTCCCCCCACAACTCAGTAATGCAAGTTCACATTGATTAGCATCATACAACAGAGCTAAAATTACAACTTTTGAAACCTACTTCCTTTCCTTTTTTAGCAATTCCGTT
Source organism: Cnemophilus loriae (assembly GCA_013397755.1). Classification (NCBI taxonomy): domain Eukaryota; kingdom Metazoa; phylum Chordata; class Aves; order Passeriformes; family Corvidae; genus Cnemophilus; species Cnemophilus loriae. The sequence continues at coordinate 3,266,502 of VZTF01007972.1, read as the reverse complement.
TTTGTATCCTATTGACACAACACTGAACAGCTGAAGATCTGAAATGCAGATTAAAAACATATTTGAGGACTGACAATAATTCAGACGTTTGCAGCTCCTTTGTAAGTGTACTTGGCACAGGTTTATTTAGGTGAGTTGTATCTAGTGTTGAGTACTTGGAGCAAAAATGACTGCACATCTTCTAGTGATGTGCTTCTCTGAAATAACGGGGAGTGTGATTCTCACAGTACAATAATAATGCAGCATAATCACAAAACTAGTAAGAATGTATATATGGATGGAAGACTTAGAGCAGGGCTAGGAAACTCAAGGTGATGGCTCTGTTCATCCAGACTCCTACAAGGCAGAGCAGACTAAGGAGAAAGATCTAGATTTGTTACATGAGATTAGGATAACTAAACTGCTAACATGACCCAGCTATGCAAAAGACACAAAGTTCCAGGAATCATTAAGGTACATCTAGCGGAAATTATGGCATCATATGAGATAGAGCAGGAAATTATGTGAAACATTATTCAGAATTCCAGTTATCTGTGTTAAAGTGAGGTCAAGATTAAAAGAAATGGTACTCAGATGTCCAAGAGAAGAAGGAATCTATCCCATGAGAAGTCCAATAAGCTACAATCTAGAAAAACAAAGTCTGACTAAGATTTTAAGAGAACAAAACAATAGATAAATTTGACTAATGCTATCATCGGAACGCTGTGATACAAACCAGGAGAAAATAATTTTGAAACAGAAATTAAAACCCCATCTGAACATAACAACTAGAATGTCTTCCATTAGGAATAGTACAGTTCAGAGTTTAATTTCTGAAAAGATGGTTACATGAAATGACAAAATAATCAATGATCCAAAAAGCTTACTCCAAAAATGATGTTCATAAACCTTATTGGCAACTATTATATTGCCAATATCCACATTTGTAGGGTTTTTGGTTTTTTCTTCATTTAGTAATGGAAAAAGAAGTACAAAAAAGACAATTACATAGCTAAAAGATTCTGAAAGTTATATTTTAATTGCATTTTTATAATTTTTTGAGAATTTGCTTCATTTTCACGAAAAGACCCCCGAATTTGTTTATTTTTCCTCTTCTGTGGCATTTTGCTAAACTCATGCATCATGTGTATCAAGACTTGTTGCCAGTAGTTCTGGATGAACTGACATAACTTCCAGGTAACACCAAAACCTGTTTAAATAATTAGGGAGACAGAGAGGGAAAGAACAAGGGTCTTAAACTTTCCGGGCGAGTGCTCGAATCATGTTACAAAAGAGGCAAAGCTTAGCCATTACCTCTTCTAACAGTGTTCTGGAGTGACCTCAATGATTTTGAATGAGTTAGCCACGTTCTAATAAAAACAGGTCCTTCAGGGACTTGAACAGAGTTCAAGCACCTCCCACTCCTATCAAAATGAGCACTTAGCTTTCCAAACCAGGAGACTTCCGAGCATGCACAAGGACCTGTACCTAAATGTGCTCCAACTTGGAAAGATTTTAAGTGCCTCTGAGGTTAGGTGGTGCTTGAGAACAGGAGGCATTGGTAAGACTTCACTGGAATCTAATCAGGGAAAATCTACCCCCAGATACCACTATGACAACCTGTCGGAAAGTCATTAACATGTGCAAAACCTGTACTTACCAACCACACATTACATTTTGAGTATAGTGTGGTGGATTGCCCCTAGCTGGATCCCAGGTGCCCACCAAAACCACTCTATCTCTCCCCTCTGCATCTGGACAGGGCAGAAGAAATATAACAAAAGGGTCATGGGTCAAGATAAGGACAGGGAGAGATGAGTCCCCAGTTATCGTCACGGGCAAAACAAACTTGACTTGGGGAAAAATTACTTTATTACCAATCAAATCAGAAAATTTCTGAAAATAGTCTATACTGAACTCCTTTTACTCAGAAAAGCCATGTGGGACTTGACCCGTGTAGCTTCTGCTGTTTATGATGTGGTCACCTACACCTGAACCTGTTGTGCAGACTCCCTCTATAAGTCAATGGAAAGAAACAGGTACCTTACAGACATGATTCCATCTCAGCACAGGATTTAAAATTAGACAAGACTGATGACAGCCACCGTAAACACTGTACTAAAATCCATGCTGCATTTACTTACTTTGCTCAGAAACTAATGTTCGAACTCATCCAAAGTCTAACAGTATATTACATTCTAAAAATGCTTCGAAAAATCACAAAATTCAGAAACAGTGGTATGAACAAAACTGAGATCTCTGAATATGATGTTCAGAGGTTTTCAGTATCAGAACTGGAAGGAGATGTTCACCTTATACTGAACAAAATTCATGTCACAGTTACCATCAATTAGATTCACAGTTTCCATCTCTGCAAATAGCTGTACAAAGGTAACTGGATGGGCAGAAACAAAGAAATGGACTCTGCCATCAATCCCAAAACACTGACTTCCACTTACCTGATCCCTTCATGCAACTGTTTTGTCTTTGCCTGGCTTAGACTACTTTTCCAAAGAGAAAGATTGGCAAACTGAACTATATATTTTACACTCAGATGAATCACACTCAGTGAAGCTTTCACGACTGCTGTCTTCTTTTTATCTCTTCTTTTATTTACACTATTCCCTTCCCCACCTCTCATCTTTATTTCCTTTACTCTTTTGCCTATCATCAATCCTCCGCAAGTTTCACAATGTAGACATAATGGAAGGAGAAAAATGATTTTGTCTGACAAAACAATTAAGATTCTCAGTTCCCTAAACTAACTTCTTCCTCTCCTTTTTCTGATTTTGTCCTTGATGAAAATTTATCATATTTAGGACCAGTCTAGAGGGGCAGGTGGAGAAGAATTTTGAAACAGGTTTCCTTTATATTTTATACCACATAACTAATGGAAAAGGGATTCCAGGAAATCTTTTAATGAATGACTTATTAATCCAAGTTTTATATGTTTTCCCTATCTTCTTCTGAGTCTAATAAAAAGCTACAGTAATTTTTAAGGGTGATAATTACAGTAAGACCTTACTGATAACATGGTGTTACATTATGGACAACATACAGATGGTTAAAGTCGGAACAGAATAATCAGAGATTTGCAAAGTTATCCCTACCATAACTGACAATACAAACGCTGCCAACAATCGGAAAATACTAAGGATGGTACTCAAATCCAGACTGCAGAAATGTGCATGTATCTAAGCATAGGTCTCACATGTGAGCAAAGTATCTAAGATCCCATCATATCAAATGTTTCAGATGCCAGGAAGCCAGGACAATGAAGTTAAAATATAAAATATTCTTTAAACAACAGATATAACTTTCTCAGAAATGGAACACTGGTCATCTTGCACTGGGGATTTTGTTTGTTCAGGGTGGTTTTTTTGGTTGTTTTTCCTTCCTTTTGAATTTAAACATGGCTGGTCTCCCCCATTTTCTTCCCACTCGCACTCCACCCCCTAACTCCTAAGTCTCTTTTAATCATACAAACTACTTAGTCTTGAGGTTTTTTTCTAATAGTTGAACTGTCAAGGTAGCATCAGGAAATATATTTAAGTAGAGCATGGCATATATAATCTTAAATATACTAAATCCCATTAATGCCGGTGTGGCACGACTAATTTTGAAGAAGTTATAAAATTGAAAAATTTTAAAATAAAATAGCATGAAAATTTGCACAATTCAGTTAACACACTGAAGAAAAGTATTACTCACCTGGCTAAAATATCCAATTAACAACACATTGTGTGTAAACCTTAAGGCTTCTTCACAAAAGTATTCCCTCTATTTTACAGGATGGTTAAACCAAAACCCGCTAAAGGTGAGGAAAAAAAACCCCAATAACAAACAACCCAAACCAAAAGACCTCTGCAAATGACTTCAGGCTTATCACAAAAGACACTTCTGCATTCTGAAAGGTCTATTCACAGTCTTCATTTTAGTAAAACACTCTTTGGAAGAAGTTTCTAAAACTGGATGTAACATTCATTCACATGTATCTGCCAAGTTTTTAAATGTTTTAGAAGCTAAACTAAAACATGTTGAAAATGACTCATTGTGGTACCAGAATACATACTGTAGGAAATAAGAACTCATTTACAAGTGGGAGAAATACACTCACACTTCATCTGTGGGAATTCACTAGACTTCCCTTCCAGTAAACATTATATTTTAAAATAATCACGGAAAATATGTTCTTTTAACTGAAGTTTATGAAAAGATTTAGACAGCTGGCATAACAAAAGAGACTTACAAAGATAAATGTAAAACTGTCTTCAAAAATAATTAGTAATTCTGCCAAAAGATATCAATTTAGCAATAAAAAAAGATTCCAGCTTTTTTTCTTACTCTAATGGTTAAACTAAAACTGTTTAATACAGTTCTTCAGTATAAATAGGTAACCATGTGAGACAAAGGACAAAAGGAAAATTTGATTATTTTACAAAGTAAGAAAATGCAGGGCGAGGGGACAGCACTGGCAGGCAAACAAATTACCATAAGGTAGCTCTTTTCTAACTTGGAGCATGTCAACTACTTTTGTAGATCTGCACATTTTAGTAATACAACTATCCTGCAGCAAATACACTACCTAAAAAAGTTTATTCTTTCTTTGAAAAGAAGAAGTCATCTGGCATGGAGAAAATAAACCTGAAATGTACCCCATTTATCTATGCATATAGAATACTTTGAAAACAGAAAAAAAGAACTCTGACACAGAAAATTAGGCCCAGATTTCACAACTTGTGACTGGGAACAGTGTCATAAAGGACAAACCTAAAATCAAAAAACCCAGCCTCACTAGCTTCTATAAAGTAACCGTCCGTAAAAACAAAAATGTTCCACAGGAACATGCAACAAACAATAAAGACACAGTATTTCCTCACTTGGTTTTACGTCTAAAAAATCTTAGAAATAACATATCAATAAAGGCTCCATTCTGCCTTATACTGGGCATCTCACAGGGTCATGGGATTTTCATTATTCACACTTTGCTTGCCCTTTACCATTCAGAGAAACCCTCTATCACAACTGTACTCAGAGATTCAGGAGTCAGCAAGCACCTTATAAAGACAAGGCAATGACTATGGTTTCTAATTATTTTCATCTACTTACAGTACCATTTTGCACAAATAAAATCTTTTCCCCTTCCCATAGTGTTTTGAGTGGGACAAATTCTTCCACTCTCTATAACCCACAACCAATTCTAGTGACCTCAGCAATGTATCCAAGGTAAAATGGGAAGATTTAGCTTTTCGAAGCATTTTGAAGCTTATGATCTAGATTATATTTCTGGAATGGAAAAGCTTAAGATCTTAGAAAAATCAGAGCAAACATTAAGCAGAATTTCAGAAGGGATGAATCAGTGCACTTCTGTATCTCTTTATCCATGGCAACACTTTCCACGAAACAATTAGTGTATCTATGAAAACAATTCCAGATGACAAGTTCAACATCAAAGCTTAAACTAGATTATATACATACACACGCAGTAGTATTTATATTAAAATGTTAGCCAAGAGCTGCAGCATTTTGACATAATATCCATTATTTAAATTTTAGAAGAGATATACAAATAGGCTTGTAAGTACAAGTATGTACACTTTACATGTCTATTATGAAATCCAACATTTCATATAAAGACTAAATGCCTGACAGGTATAAGCGTTTTATGTAGTGCCCAAACTTCAACTCAAAGGAACCTATTTCTAGTTACATTTATTCCTACAACTATACTGCCACTTGATGGAAAAAGTTTACTTCCTCTTAAGAGAAAGTTTCTCAATTTTGTTTATTCCATGAGTGAGAAGCTGTATAAACTATGGCAATTTTTTGCTGTTGGAGTACCTCAAAGGGACACACACAGAGTCTGTACCTTCTCCACGCTTGATGAGTCAGCGGGGTGGTCCATGCAGCAATGTCTTGCCTCGGCAACATTTGTTTCTTTTCCAGTACAAAAACCTACTGTTAAAAAGGGCTCACAAGACAGGGTTGGCAGTATAAACACATGAACAGGATCTTTATGGATTCTGCCCAGTGGTAAAAACTGCAAGAGCCCTTTATTGCTAGTGGTAAAGCCCCTTGATTTAGTCTTTCATATGCACCCCTCCATTCCATCGTTGTTGGGTTTATTCAGTCCCCAGGTTCTGTGTCCTTACTGCCTCTCATCACACTCCTCTCACAGAATTACAAATCCTCTCCGTAATCCCCAGCAGCCACCCTCTGGAGCAGACCAGCATATCTGCTTTCACATCGTGCTCCCCTTGGAGGCCCATCCAGAACAAATGTTCCCATCTCCTGCTGGAGAGCCTATTAGTCTTGCTAAGGTTCTAAGTTAGCTGTTGTTTTTTTTTTTTTTTTTTAAAATCTAAAACCAGCTTTCCCTCACTGATACCATAAATAGCTCAAAGTAGCACCACTCTCTTGATACCCCCATGATTCAAATGTCATGTCACAGCTAAGTGTCACTATGGCTAAATGATGTTTGGTAAAAATGTTCTGATATCTCACACTGCACCCTACAGCTACTCAGATCAAGTTATTCCTTAGGAAGCTCTTGAACTCTGGCTAACTACATCTTGAACATTAATTGCACATTCACTTTGCTGGTTTCACAGAATATCCTCACAGTTACCCATATAGTCATTTAAGTAGACACTATTGTGCCTTTAGATCATTTAGCTAGAAACACAAACAGCTGTAAAAATTATCTAAATAGCTTTGCACTGAGTAAACTGAAGGACATGGCCTTCCCACTATCCAATATGTGATGCAATATTTCAGTAGTGAACACATACAGTCTCAAAAAAAAATTTACTGGTGTCCCTGAATGTAAACAACTCTCTGAGTCAACTGTGACAAAGTCTGAGACACATTCCTGAGGCAATCTTATCTAGAAACAAGACCATACAAAAGGGAAATCAGCCCTCCAATCCTGGTCTTCTCATTCTTTCCTCATCAAGGCACTGGTCACCAGACACACCAATTTCACAAAGAGAGAAAGCAATGAAACAGCTGCCAAGGACTTGCATGGTTGTCCCATCAGCTGCGAACAGTGGACTCACTAGCCGCGAGCACTACACATAAATATCACATATCACTTTCTTTTGGGAATGTGATTAATTAGGCATATTAAATGCTGGATGGACTAATGTCCAAGGCAAACAGTTCCTTGTGTTTTATGGCGTGAAAGTACCTTGGCTCACTGACGTACACTGTTCTGGGTGCCTGTGCATGAACATACAATGATGGTCCTTCATTTACTCACAGTTCTTCATTTGTTCATTTAAAAATTAACTACCTATCCTCTATTCCAGAGCCACATACCACCATCTTCCTTATTCGTAAGAGTTACTCACATGAAACAGGTGTCACCACCATGGAAATGAGGACCAGCCTAACACTTTCTCCAGTTACACCTAACATTTTCTCAACAATTACAACGTGATTCTGCAGAAGGCAAGCTCTAACCAAAACTTAGCTCAAAGCTCTCACTCATCAACGTTAAGGCTTAATGTCCAACATTTCAGAGTTTACGATGAGGCTTTCACATCACAAAGCTGTAACTTCTTTCTTACACCACACAAGCACCTATTGGACACTGTTCTTCCAAAGTTTGATATCTGGAAATGAGTATAGCATCACATCCTTTTCCAGGATGTAATCAGAATGACTTCGACCTCTTTTCCAGGGGGTAACCACAAACTGAGAAAGTAATTACACAAGATAATTACCATTAAAAGGAAACTTTTATGGTTTTATTAGTCTTAAGTATAGTATTACACAAATATCCATAATCTGGAGATCAAAATCTTTGTACAGACACACAGAAAATACCATATTCCTGCCTTGAAGAATTTAGCTTTTGAACTGGCATTATAGTACACCGTTTTGGTAAACATATTCAGTTAACATTCCCTGTCTGTACTTATGGTCATGTTGTTATTTGTGACCTATTCTTCTTCTGTATTCTAAAAAACATATATTTGGGAGTTTCCTATAAACAGGTTCTTTTTCCACATGCCATTGAAGTGTTTATGCTTTGGGTTATTTAATGCTGGTAGGGACTTCACACACATTTAATCCTCCAAGCTCAGATGGTTAGAAACACTCCAGAAACAAACATTATTTGCATAAATAACCTGATATATGCAACAGTCTTTGAAAAAATGAATAAAAAAAAACCAGATTAACAATTTCTTCAGGTAAAAGCTTTCATTTGTATGTTGTCATTACATCCAGTGTGACATCCCCTTTTCAAAGGAACCCAAAGCACATGCAGTAAAAAGGTAACCTGAGAAGTTTCCTTGTGTTTCATAGCTTCTGTTGTACATAGAATGGCTGTAGTGTATCACACGAAAGGCATATGTAGCCTGATAAAGCTGGCTCCAATTGCAGCCGAAAGTGTGTTTTGAAAAAAGCAAGAAAAACTTCTGCATATTCTGTATTTCTCCCTAATCCTCTGCCACTAGTGTTCAACTACTTCTCACTCAAGCATTTCCCAAAAGGGGATGTGTTTTCTACCTGTAAAGTGATTCTCAAATTTATCTTGAGCTTTTCCAGTCTCATTTTGAACCCATGTAAAGTTTAGTACCTGAAACACGATTTGGTAAGGAGTTTCAAAGGACCCCTACTTGTTCATCCTGGCAGTTCTCACCATTAATGAGAAGCTGAGTGCAGTGAGTCACAAAAATGGGTGTGTACATGAGGAATACTATCAATCATAGCAAAATCAAGGACCGCAGTGGAAATTTCAACCCAGTAATTCAAGAAATATCTATAAGCAGCAGAAGCAGCACCCTTATAATGCAGAATCCCTCTATGAAGGAATTTGCAACTGCTTTTGAATTTGTTCTCAAAGGACGTGATATAGTTCAACCTTTCCAGGCTAGCAAAAAAACTGCTAAGGACTTAAAAGAGTAAATAAATAGTTTCTTAGTTACTCAGAATAGCCACTGCAGAATTTTAACAATTTGCCTCTACTAATCGTAATGTTTTAAGATTAAAACATTTTGGCTAGCAGGAAATAAAAGGTAAAATGAGAATGTCAAGGCTTACAGAAAATCTTTATGATATGAGGGTATGTTGATATTATAACTTTTCCAAAGCATCCCTCAGAGGCTGAAAATACTTTGTGAGAACTATTTCTTAGGAGCTGGGGCAAGAGCAACTGAAATAGAAGATTTTTAGAGCTATAAATATAATCATTGAACATTCCTTGCACAGTAAGAGAACAAACTTCAAAGCCTGTGTTCCAGATGTAATGAAGCTCAGAAAGGTCAGACATCAGACTAACTTAGCATTCCTATGAGTCTTGATGTAGATAATTCTTCAATGTAAAGACAGTTACAGTTACAAAGTGACTGGTTACAGGGCTCAAAGCATTCATTCTGCAAGAACACTATCTTAGCTAAGAATGTAAAATTTTAAGATCCTGATTAGGAATCTAAGAACCAAAACCAACTAGGCATGCCTTGGCAAGTGTGCAGTTTTCCCAACACTACTATTCATCTATTTCATCAAATCAGTTAATTAGGTTTTCCCCTTCTGTTTAGTAAAATGCATCCTAGAATTATCCATTAAGATGTAAAGTTCAAATAAACATATCCTCAGAAGAAAAGGAAGAGAGTAGGAGCCTCTCTAGTCATTTCAGTAGACATACAGGATGCACAGACTTCTTTGTTATGGATTTCAGTGCTGCTTCTACAGCTTGGAAACAAACTAGACCTAGTCACCTGGGAAATGGACTTTTTCTTTGCTTCTCCATCATATTATTGCTCTTGGTTCTTTCACTGACTTCTTTGCACTGACTCCGAATTTCCAAGAGAGTGTCTTTCAGCAATCTCCATGACATTCATGAATTTTACCCTTTTAGCTATACCTTGTATTTAACTTTCTCATCAGGAGAACGAGATGAAGGTAGTTTTACAGGAAATGTGCAATAGCTACTTTGGCTAGGGATGAAATCTAAACTAGGTCTAATAATGCCATTGAAGGGCTTGGCTTTATTCTGATAGAAATTATAAGTAAGTGTTAAAAAATTACACATACACATCATACAACAGAAGTCACAAATACAGCAGCAGCAAATTATTATTACCAGAAAAGCATTTTGGAAAGCACTAACAAAGTTAATTGAAACTGAAGATTTAAAGTAGTAGTGATTTTCAAGATCTGCATAGCTCTTCAATTCAAGGGATTACAAAGCACTTCATATACAAACGTAGCAGCCATGTGTAGGGAGTAAGAAGTTCTGACAGTAGTTTTCATCACAGGGTGATGGCAGCTTTGCCCAAGAAATATTTTGGGGAGCAGTTTTCAGTATGGATTTTTTAAAATTCGTTATTGAAATCTTCATTTGATACAAATATTCTCGAAGAGATAATACACTCCTATTTAAATGATAGTAGTAACTCCAGCACATACATACATCGATTTAGTAATTTTAATATTAGAATCCTGTCACTGCAGTCAGCAACATCCAGATTATACAAATATGTTAACAGAAGGGGAAAATAATTAGTTTTAATGTTTCTGTTAACAATGAAAGTATAATGTAATAAATGAAAATCGAATGATGAGATTCCTGCATGCTCCACAGAGATTCTAAATGCATTCTAACATTTATTTATTCAGTAAATTTACCCAATCATCTTCTCACCTAAGATAGTGCTCTAGGCTTGTGTGCAATTAATAAGAAGATACAGGGATCTTAATTTCATCTTATTTAAAAACCCATTTGATGGACAGAATTGATCTCCTCTCTCCATCACCTAAAAAGTTTAAGACTGATGACTAATATCAGATAGCATCAACCTCTCTCCAGATGAATTCTAAAATGTATCACAATTATGAAGAACAAAAAAAAAAATAGGGATAAAAGAGATTCAAATTAAAAAGACTATGGAGAGACTAAAGTAAGTCCGTAAGTCGTATAGTCAGGTTGCAGCTGACTGGAAAGAAAGGTAGTAAGTCTGTAAACACAAACAGGCAGACAACTTTCTGCATACTTCTCCTAACCTATGAAGCAGAGACAAATGTTATCAAGAAATGTCAATGATCCTTATTCTATTTTTATCCGAGGAAAGCATTTCCAAGTAGAAACACTAGAAATACTCCTAAAGGTATTTTTACCTGTAGCAGATCATCCATTATAAATTTAATAATTTTAAAAAACTGAGCTATGTACATCAATCCAGAAATGTTTTAATAATAATAATACAAAATACTTTGAAATCTTCATAGAATAAACCTAAGGCTCTAACCAATTTCTGTAGGTATCACAAAATTCATTATCTGTGCACCTGTGTATATTCAAATAAGAAAGAAAAAAAGTACATACTTAAAAATACCCTATTACCTAATGGACAGAGGCAGGAATTTAAACCTCTCTCTAGCTTTTACAAAACCAAGGGTTTTTACAAAGTGTCCGCTGCAAAGCTGAAGGAACAGCATTGCCATAACACAATTTCCTTGAATACTCGTTTTCTGTTTACTGCATACCTGTTTTGTTTCTCTTCATTATTGTACACTTTCTCACTTTATCATTAAAAAGACAGGAAAAGAAAAATCCCCTCAAGTACACCATGTGAGCAGCAATTGGCTGTTAAAGAGTACAATTTTTTGTCGCTAAGAAAAAAAAGGTTTTGTATGAATTTCCCTCGTGTTCTCAATAATTCTAGAATTTTTAAACCAGTTTCCACTGATATAGCTGAGTCCTAGAAAAAGATACTGTACTTCCTTTAGAGGACATTTAAAGGAAGTCAACAATCAAAGGTGAGAGATGGTTCTTGTAGGTGAAGTGCTCTAGTATGAGTTCACTCCACATTAGACATCTGAGTCCACTTTAAGAAAAGGAACCATTTAAGTTTGAAGTTGCACCTTATAGTAAACTAGAAAATTTAACCGTCAGGAAAAAAACCCAATAGCAAACCACAGTGCACTTCTACCTTTTTTAATAGTGGTTTTGGTGGTTTTTTTGCTTCTTTTTTTTCTGGTGGTGGTGTTTTGGTGGGTTGGATGTTTTTTCTTTAGGCAAGGAGAAGTAACAGATTAACAGTCAATAGCTGAAAGTATCACTCCAGGAATACTCAAAAGAAGGAAAAGCTGGAACATATTCAGCATCTACACTTAACTTTGCAGATGATGGAGCTTTTACAGAATTGCTCTCCTCATTCTACCCCCAGACACTTTTAATTGAGATAATATAGCTTTGAAATTAGAAAAAAGTCTTAAGTCACATTACCAACAACAAGTGAAAATGTTTCCCTTTGGTCATATTTTTTTAGAACATGTGTGACATTGACAAGAGTTTAATCCAAAAATGTCAAATAATTTAAGTGTTTTGTCATTGTCATAGGTAAATGAAATACGGATTCTCAGACTGAAATTGTAGCTGTATAATGGCAAAGAGAGCAACAAAACTTATATCCTGACATTACAGTGATCTACTTTAAGGTTGAAACAGCAGATCCTTTCTCAGTATAACTCTTTCATGAATATTATCACTTTGGTATTTTCTTGGCATTTGTAAATAGCTGTTCACAGAAAACTATCACAAACATGAGTTAAAAAATGAAAATAACTGCACTTAACTAGAAAATTGGGTATTAGTTACACTTCTGATCATAAGATTTGCCAGGGGCTTTATTTAACCACCATTCAGGTCAGTCAACATTCCACATACTTCTGAAGCTTTCAAACATGTTTGTTTATACAGATTATGATACCAGTGGTAACTACGATGAGTCACCTTGTTTTTGCTAAAGTAGAACAAGCTGTTATAATCACTTAAATACAGAACTGGACAACACAGGTATTCCTTTTTCATCTTAGGGGTTTCCGGTGATATTAGAAAATTTCTTTGTTCCACAGAACTGTCACACGAGTCCACAGTAAATTCAGAATTTGGGGTCTTTTAAGTTAACGTATTTATACCATTTCAACATGCCAGTTAGCTACTTTGCAGTTCACTTAGGTAGATGATTTTCAATGTGGAGAAAGTCATGGTCTTGACAGCTGTAATATGGTTAGAAGTGAGGTAGTTTTAAAGAGAGACACCTACATTTCAAAAAAGGCTAGTATAAGTTTTCCACGTTCCCAAGCAGAAAATAATCTTTTGAGGAACAATCTACTTCTTAGAACTCCAAAACCAAGCATTAATCAACTTATTAATTTATTTAACACGGGAAAATGAGAATTTTACTTAATTGGAGGGCTTATCACTAGAAAAAGCTATAAGAGCACAGAAGCATAAGTGTATCAAACAAGATTCCCATGTTTCTAATCGCAGGGGAACATTCCTCCTCAAAATAAAGCAACAATAAGAAAAAATGACACATTATATGAGTGAAGATACAGCTGGACAGAAAAGTATTTTCTCCACAGTTCTTAACTTTAAAAATAAATATAGAAGAATTGCAAAGTTAGCATTTTTATTAAGTAAAAATGAAAACTCTAATTACGATATGCAAGACTGATTTTCAAGAGGAGTTTCCAGTTATATATGAAATCTCCACATCTTAGTAAATCTTACCACAGTGAACCGTAGGAGTCTCATTAGAAAGAAACCCATGTTGACTCACATCAGCATTTTATTTTAACTCAGGAGATCAGTTTCGAACCAAGTTTCCTGGTCCTCCCCACCTAAACTGCTTTGATTTCCACACTGTGCAGTCATCATCTCAGTTTGCAAACTGAATTCCTTTCTGAGAACCCAACAACCCCTACAATGTGCTCTAACCACTAAAAGGCATTCAGCACCCTTGAGCCCATTCAGCTGAACTAGAATTAATCTGAAGCCAAGCCCCTTAAACTCACCGTGGATATCAAGTCCTCTGACCCATCTCATTTTCTCTAGAATCATCACTATTGTTTCACATCATCAGTTAGAAATCACATTTTTTCAGTCCTTAGGCAATGCTATTTCTTCAGTAGTATCACCACTGCAGTTTAGGAGTTATACATAAAAATTAAAATCTTTAATAAATTTGTTCCTATGCTTAAGTTAACAACATTTTAACTGATTACTACTTGTCATTAAAAATTATCTAGATCAAAGAAGGTTGATCTAGCACTTCCTTTGAGTAGATGACCAGGTAGCACTGTCAGCTAATGAACTGATCTCTTCATTTTAGAAAAAAAAATTGTATTAAATAATGAATTAAATCCAAAATTAAAGACACATGACAAACTTAACCTGAATAACTTTGATTACTGTCCACATTTTTACATTACCTCATGGTTTACCACAGCTAATATTCTAAATTTACAGAAAGTAAGGAAAAGGTTTTACGGAACATGAAAGTAAGACTGCTTGTAAACAGCCAAAAAATCAACCATAGCTTCTTGCTCCATTGAATAGAATTGTACATTGGTATAGACAACATATTTTACACATGGAGCATGAAAGAGTGAGAAGAAACAGTAGCAAGAAAAGAAACATGTAGCAGACATAAATGTTCATGACTACTGCTCTCTATCCAAACTTCATAAAAACTATTAATTGAAGTAATCTTACAAGATGATTTTCTACTTTCAGTTAAAGATAAAACCCACAAACAGGTTCAGAGTTTGACCACTGCTAGTGTACAGTATAAAATACACATTCTTGCTATGAAATGAATAATTATTTTTGCTCATCTCGACAGGATTGCAGGAGAAATACCAAACTTTCATCTTGTTACTGCATTGATAATGGGAAAAATTTACTACCAGAATTAAGTCTGTAACTTCATTTAAACAAAGAGTTTGTAATTCAATGTGTTCTTTATAAGCAGAAAGTGAGTAATTCCTTCTACCTACACCTCCTACATACAAACACTGTTATACCTTTAGATTTTTATATGCATTTTAGAGACACTTACTGTTCCAAGAGTTGATCATATTTTCTTAAAGAATCCTTTTCAGCAATAACTGCTCTTTCTTTTTCAGCAACAGCATTGTCTCTTGCTTCTCTCAAATTTCTGAAGGAAACAAAAATTAGTATTTTTAGAATCTGTTAGAAAAAAGGCTGCTTTGCTTCATTAATTACTACTCTCTGATCTGAACTTCAATACTACCTTCTTCAATTCTCACAGAAGGACAGAAGGGTCTGTCTATCCATCTATTTATTAAAGAGGCTTTACTTCAGATTACTTTCACATATACCAGCAAAGCTTTCAGTTCTGAAATTCTAAAAACTAATTATCAAATCACCTATTTCTATGTGGAAACATATAACTCTAATTATTCTAGAATACTAGAACTAGAAATTACTTATTTTTTTGCAGGAATTAAATAAATTCCAATAGTCTTCCTGGGTACTTTGGGAATAACTGCAGGAATGCTGACTGCCTAGCTGAGATGATTCACAACTTTTATGATAGAGCAAGAAAAGTTTAAGTAAGCATAGAAATCCTACTTCCACATACAACTAATTGTCTAGTTACTCTGATATATAGGTTATTGCATATCATTGGTGTCACCTTCTGGGTTCTATCGCTGGCAACATTTTTGATCTGCAAAGAACCCTAAAATAACATTTTATTACAACCAATTGATACTTTTTCTTTTTTTTTTTAAACCAAGGATCAGTCAAGATGTTCAAATTACCTCAATTATTGTTTCACCAAAACAAATGAGAACAGCATGATATTTAGAATAAAACATACAGTATTTGTGTTTAAAAACTGGGATTAGTTATTAAGAGTCTGTTATGCTGCAAGCAGGCTACAAATTAACACTCCAGTAGGCTGTACTGAGGGGAAGCCCTGCTTAGATGTTGGATATAAGCTCTGTGTCCAATATTTAGTGTAACAAAGCACCAGTCAATTTGCCAGAGCTAACAGTGGTTGCTGAGGATCAGACATCTGTGTTATTAAGACATCTGACTGTTTTTAAGGATTTTACTCTACTGCTGGTTTGCTTCTATGATGAACATTCACTAGCATTTGGAACATATTAGATGATCTTAAAGATTCCTTTCAATTTTGTTTTATCTAAAAGGAATCCTGTCCAGATGCTACAAACATGAGCAAATCCAAGCACAGCTGCAAGGCAAGCTAAAACCATAGCGAGCAGCAATGACTAGGGGGTTTCACTGCAACACCACATTCTTTATCTGAACAGAACTGCTAATGTGGATGCAACCAAAATCTTCCCACAGAAGTTCTTTTTTTGCCTCTCCCCACAGCAACTTTCTGACTTAAGGCAAGTTGAAATTAAAGTCTCAGGCAAGTTTTGAAGAAAAGTGAAAAGTCAAGATATAAAAGAAATAGAAAATTATTAAGCCCGTGTAAATGTTAACCTAGGTCATTGTATCATCCTAAAGGTATATAATTTTTGGTTTAAAAACTATTTGCTATAATAAATGTTATCAGTGGCACTTTTCTGAATTAAAAGCAATTCATATGAACAGGAAACAGTTTCTTAGAAAAAATTACCATCAGAATTATGTAGCAGTTAACTGGCTATTAGAGCAAGGTAACAAAGTTTTCTTTAAAAATTGAGTTACTAGGCAGAACTTAATGCAGAAATTTAGTGCAGAAATTCAGGGACTGACCTTAAGATTAGATTCTTTAAAACTGACTCAAACAAAAATATGGAGCACGGCAATAAACTTTGTTAATTTATTAACGACATTTAGATAACAACTTTAAGAACAAGCATATTATGTCGTAGAGTAGGAGCCCAGACCTGTATCCTTAAGACCGGAGTAGTGGAAGTGGGATAAAAATTAAACAGTAGGAGAGATACAGAGACTCACTTAGAGAATAAACCATTTTGCTTAGCTGAACAACCGATCAATTGAAAATGCAACAGGAGGAAAAAGGACACAGTGAGGTACTATTCAACCAACAAGACAACAATCACAGATGTGATACAACTTCCATTGAAATACTCTCTTTCTACAGAGCCAGGAAACACACCAGTGACTGAGAGTTGTCAGTTGTGTGACCGCCACTCCAAAGGAGGTGAAGCACCTACCCAATGGCTGCACCATAGGGGCCTTACCAGGTATCTACCCAGCCTATCACACAAGTGCAAGTAACCTGAAATGGAACAGAAATACCATCTAGAGTATCAAGAATGGGCATGGGGGGAAAAAAAAAGTGTGATGAGGACAGGGGAGGCAGCAGCTCATAGGCATCTTTATTAGGTTTTCAAACAAACCCCTTGGCAACCGCCATTTACTGCACTTCGTCACACCCCTAAACTGTTCTAGAATGCACAAACTGGATTCCAGTCAGATTCGACCACGTCAGAAAAGGTTTTCAGGGAAAGCACCTCACATACTCAACAACTAAAATGAGTGTGATGTATGGGAACAGACTACAGCTAATCCAGAGTCAAACCTCTTGCAGACATTCACACGCCCTGTGAATTCACGCACGCTTGCTAATGCAAACATAGCCCATGCTAACAACAACCATACAAGTGAAACCGATGCCAAAAAAATTAGGCATGAAAGCATCACCTTTTTATTAGTGGCCCCCTCCCATTTTAGTTTCTTGAACTGATTCAACCAAGTGCAAAATAAGTGCCAATAAATTAAAAAGAATTATCAGGCACATCAGGCTTGGCAAAGTGGCAAAGAATATGAGGAACTGAATATTAGATTAGCTTCACTGTAATACCATTCCATGATCTGAGCAGGACGATGAAACCAGCATCTTAACTTTATTTTCAGCCACAAGCAGCATCTCATCATATTACACAAATCCACTGCAAATTATTTTGCTCACAATTTGAGGTTCCATTTGTCTTACCATTAAGGCAGACTGCCTTATGGTGGATGTTTCTAGTATTTTATAGAAAGAGCATATGCTAGAAAGCCTTTTTTTTTTTTTTTTTTTTTTGGCAAAACACGTAGGCAAATCTAAGGGATTTGCATTTCAGAAGTAATTATTTCAAAGTGAGGAACAAAACATCTGTAAAGCAGTTCCAGATACAAATGAAATATCTTTCAGTAGCTTTCTCAATGATATACAGACCCTTGTCAAATCTCCACCAGGACTGCATGTTTAAATTCATACTTTGTAATTCAAAATAGGTTTGCATACAGGAAGTGGTGTGGATGTATATGTGTGTGCATGTATTTCACTCACACTTGCAAAACTACACAATGGTGTAATTGTTTTTTAATTAGAACCTTTCCATTGACTGAAAGACAGCAGAAGTCATGTTCTTGTTTCCACTCTTCCCAGAAGTAACAAAACTACTCATTAGAGGAACAGATGCTGATGCCACAAATATCTTTTTACTACTGTCATTTCTTTCTCCACATGACACTTTCAGGACATCTACAGTGAAGTTAAGTTATTAAGCACTCCTCCCATTTTAAAGGAATAAAATGCACAAAAAACAAGCTAAAAATGAAATTCAGTGCCAAAGGTCCAAATCCCTAAGTCCCTAAAGACTCATATATGTACATGTAATTCCATGGTATTCAACTAGATGACACACATACAAACTCAGTATGCAGGTCTTTGCAGGAGTAGAACCTTCTTCAAAAGAGAATTTTACAATAATTTACAGGAAATCAATGCTTTTTTTGAATCACAATGCTCTAAAAAAAACCTCAATTAGATTTATTTCATAAAGGCCTAAGTCTCATCTCTTTTGGGTTTTTTCTGCCTTATTTTTAGCATCAACACCTTGTCTTCTGGATTCCCAGCACAGTTTCAAGATTGCCCCTGTAAGCATGACAGGTAAACTGTCATCCTGTATTAATTAACTAACACTATACATCTGAACAAATTCAAACCACCAATGTTTATGTAGAACACGAATTTTAATAATCTTTTTCAACTGATAAAGTTGGATGCCCATCATTTAATAATAAATATAACAATATATACTTACTGTACAAGTATAATTTCATTTTAGTTTTTACAAGATTCCCATCAGTTTTACAACTGAACTTCAATTCTTACATTTTGAACACCTCTCAAAGAGTCAGTCAGCTAGGATTATACTTAAGCACAAAACAGTGCTTGGTCATTTCTGCCCAGTTTAGGTTATTGCCTACACCTTACCTACCTGTTTTCACGTTCATACATCTCTTTCGAAGTGCTTCTTAGTTGCTCAATTTCTTGATTTGTTTTCAACCTAATTTGTTCCAACTCTTCATGGAGTCTCTTTTCATATTCTGCTTTATAGTGGTCTCTGTAAATAAACAAATATATTGCCGTGGTCAAAATATTGAAACTTCGGGTGCAGCTTTACAAGAGCAGAGTTCTTCCTGATTTTACATTTTATTTCAATATTTACTCATTTATCTCTCAATGACTTAAAATACTTATCAGCTTATGTTGCTATGTAAATTAAATGAAAATCAGCCAGGAATAAATAATATTTAACTGTGAATAAACAAGTTTTCTGCACACAGATTTAAATTTTTTAAAGTAATTTAATATTGATTAATCACACATTAACATTCTTCCAGAACTTCTTGTCAGCCTCTACTCAAGTGCTTATATTAAGTAACCACTTAACTCCTCACTTTCTTCTTCATCACTGGGTAAGGACTGATTAACTTACTGACTTGCAACGCTGCCATGCCACTACAAGACTTCCTTGTGTACTATTTGGACCTCATATGAGGGGAAAAAAACATCACACGAAACATTGAAGATTAAATGCAGTGGAGATTTGTGAAGTCAAAAGAACCCCAAGATTTTGGAATTTATCCTGTCAATGTGACATATAAATTATTTAAAACACAAAGTTTTTAAGCAACAGATATCAGGATAAAAGAATTTCATTTCAGAGAAATACTGACATCTTTTTGTAACTTTGGAAGCTCCTGACAGATTGTAGGGAATCTCATAAAGAACCTCTCCTACAAAAATAGTTATGCTGTAAGCACTTAACAGTTAAGGAATGTCAAAATTTTATAGCATCTAGTTAATGTTCAAGAATAATCAATCAGCAATGAAGCAACTGATAAAAATCACAGGTTAGGAAACAAAAGCATATTATGAAGATATGTGAATTTACAAGTGTAAAAAGTTTTAGATTTCATTTGATTTCCAATCATGTGATAGTCCATAATTCTTATAAATCAGTACTGGAGTTGGTCAAAAACTCCCTCACATTAACTAAAAATCTCAAAATATTAAAACGGAGAATGCTTGCTGTCCAGGTTTTCCTGTTTTCTTTTTATTGAGACACTTTTTTTATTGAGACAATTTCAGTTGATCCTTCAAGATAAAACTGAACTTATTTCTTCTCCTTCCTCAACTGTGCCACACTATAGCAAATATTGTTTGAAGACCTTTTACACAAAATTAAAGAGTTTTATCATAAAAAAACCAAAAAGAACACGATTTCTTAAAACATCATTTCAAAGTAACACTTAAAATTTTATTTAAACTACTGAAGTTCTGGGTGAACATAGTTCTGAGATATAAACATGCAAAACAAATTTAAAAAACTTTGAGTGACTGTACTGAAATGAAAAATAATACTTAAAACTACTGATATGGGCTGGAGCTCCATAACTGATCATTTCAAGAATGCCCTTCTATTTTCATTTAGATAACAATTTTTGTTTTAGTTGTCTATCGGGAGAGTCGTATTAGCACACTTCCTCTTAGTTATACAGGACATAAGATTTATGGATATATATTGAAAAAAAAAAAGTTTGTTTTATAATTGAGTAAACCTAAAAGAATAATTGCCATAAACTCTCAATGCTGAAAGTTTACTTCCACTACTATGATCTTATAAAGGTTTAAAAAAAAAGTTTGTGATACATATTATGACCCAAGAAAAGTGTTCTGCTTCTAGTTACATAAATATGGGTTAGCTTTCTGAAAAATAAAATTAATTAAATCGGATCTGTGCAAGAAACAAGGGAAAACAGTTAAATAACCTGTCTACTGGTAGAAGTGAAGAGACAATAACTTGCCTGGATGCAACATATTTTTCATACATTTCTTCCCTAGCTTTTTTGGCATCTTCTAGCTGAATCTGGAGTCTTTCAAGACGATCTTCTTCATGTGCACAGCGAACACTAAGCTCCATGTTCTGGCGATTAAGATAATCTTTATCTTTTTGCAACAAGTTGAGGGATTGTTGTATGGTTGCCAGCTATAAAAGGTATTAAAAAGAACACTTTAACACAAATTTAAAGATAAATATTTAACCTATGTACACATATTTGCAATTTAATTTTAACTCTCTTCCGTGAAATCACCTGAACCAAAAGACTGTATTTACACTTCAGTTTCGGTAAGTTGATGAAGCTTTAAGCTGAAAAAAGATATTAATAACATTACACTTTTATGAGTTTTCATTATTTATTTCCAGTAGTTGGCACCTGAAAAAAGAGGTCCTTTCATCTACATCAGTATCTAAATAGTGCTGAAGTACTGAATAGCAACGGTACTGAATAGTCCTATGTCAGAAATACTGATGTAGAATCTTGGTGCCAACCTGTCACACTGACTACGACATTCTCAGAAACAGAACTGAAACGTTTAAGGGCACCAGGGTGATTACTGCTCCATACAGAAATCGTAAAACCGCTAGTTCTGGGGATGATGTACGGCATGATTGTTGTGGACAAGGTAATGCTCCAGGCCTCCCCAAAGGCAAAGAGCTGGTGTTGCTACAGAAGGCTGAACTGACGCCAAAGTAGGAACAAGACTATGTTGAGAACAGCCGCCTTTGTCATCAGATCAGGCACGTTTACTACACCAAGAAGTAGTGTGAGAGAGAGTAGTCTCCATCCATTCAAGGTGAACACAGAGAACAGCGAAATAGCATAAAGGCACTGTTGCATGGTGGCCCAACTCCATAATCATGATAACAAAACACAGTTCCATCCCCTTAAAGAATTTTGTCATTTAAGCTCCTGAGGATGTCACGTGCCAAGTTCAAAGAATGATAAATTAATAACTTATCAGAAACATGTCTCCTAAAGCTATAAAGACATCATGTACATGGTTTAGATAGAATTCACCTTTTCTAAGTCATAGAAGGACTGAAGGTTACTTAAGGAAGATACTGGAAACAAAGACATGGAGCAAGCAGCTAAACAGATGAAAATTCATACACAAAGAGTGCTCTTAGAGGCATGCTCCTCTCCATCAGCCCACTTGCTGAGCACCATACTCAGGGTGAGGTATAAATGCCTGTTCTATACTTTATTTAAAAAAAAAAAAAAAGGTAAACATGCTCTCTCTCCGAGTAACACATTATATGTATATCCATAGTGAACAGACATCATGGACTACCACACAAAGAAAGCAAGCAGTTACTGCTCCTATAAATACTTCTCCTCTGGAACAAATACTGTGTAAAACCTTCCAATTGGATGCCCTTCCAATCCAGGACTTGATACTGTATCAGTATACATAAAAATCAGCACAGACCTTCCCGGAGATTTAAGTAATCACACAGTTCGGAGTGGTATTTTAGTTTAAAGTAGTGCTATTTTATTCACTCTTATTAATTTAGTATAAAGTTAATGAAAAAGGCCATTGTTGCTGCTATTCTGCAGTACTTCATGTGTACATACAAACTTGGTGTACAGGACAGTACTTTTTTGGCCATTGTTATATGCTGAGAACAAACCTGACTTTTGATGTCCTCTTACAGTGCAAGACTGAGGAACTAAGAGACTAACGAAGCCTTCAGACTGATACCAAAGAGGTATTTTCTAATAGAAACTTTGTTTTTTCCCTAATGTTTTTGACAATCTCTACAGCAACCTGTAAAATTAGGCAGAGAAATGCTATCTTTAAAGAGGCACTTACAGCCACTATTTTATCTGTAACATTGTTATTTATACAAAGACACTAAGGAACACCGTCTTCCCTGGACACTCTCAGGAGTAGTCTGTCTCATTTATTCAGCTGCTAAAGTGTTAACATGCAAAGATCTTCCATATGATTCTTGTGGGGCTCTGCTTCCCTGGCTGAACCCCTGCCTGCCCATGGGAAATAGGGAATGAATTCCTTTGTCTTGCTTTGCTTGTGTGCGCAGCTTTTGCTTTGCCTATTAAATCGTCTTTATCTCAACCCATGAGTTTTCTTGACTTTTAGTCTTCTGATTCTCTCCCCCATCCCACTGGGATGGGCAAACAGCTGTGTGGGGCTTAGTTGCCAGCTGGGGTTAAACCATATCAAGCATACACTCACAGCATTCATCTTCCACTGGTAAATTTTTCCCTGGGGCCTCCCAGGTTCCTGAGCTTATTGGCAGAGTGCAGTCTGCCTTTGCTTCAGGCTTCTAAGTCACATACCTAGGAAAATGGCATGCATATAACGCCTAGGAAAAAATGGGAAGCACTTGACCAGTGTTGAGGGAGATAGCCTACGCTGCTGTGAGGCTGACCAGCCGTTTGAAGGATCATAGCAAGTGATCAAGGCTTCTGATTACCAGAATCCTCCTTCAAGGAGGAGCACTCAGTTGGGTTGGTAAATCTAATCTCAGTCCCTGCAAGGATTATGAGGCAAATTCTCCTGGAAGCTATATCCATGGATATGGAGGAAAAGGGGACTGGAAAAAACTACCAGGAATTTACCAAGGAATTTACCAAACTTAGCAAACCTGACAAAAATGTTAGCTCTATGGATGGCAGGACCACTGTCCATGTCATTTACCTGATCTTTTGCGTGGCCTTAAGCCACCTCCCGTAACGGCTCTATGGAAAAAGTGGCAAAATACAGATCAGATAGATAAACATTAGTTGAACAAACTGAATATGGGACAGAAATGTGCCCTGACAGCAAAGAAGGCCAAGTAGCTACAAGGTTGTATTAGCAACAACGCAGACAATAGGTTAAAGAAAATTATTATTGTGTTCCATACTTGTTAGACTATATTTGGAGTGCTATGTCCCATGACATGCACGTTCTAAAGACATGCATTAACATACTGGAGCAGAACCAGAAGAGCTCTACCAAGACAGTCATGAACTGCAGCACATGATACACAAGGGGTTAAGAGAAATATTTGGAACCTTTTTCAGCCTTCAGAAGAGAAATCTGGTTGGGGAAAACATTATTGTTATCTTTGCCTATCCAGTGGAACACATAAAAAGAGCCAGATTCTTGGCAGTACATAGTGACAGGACAAGATGCAACAGAAAAAAGCTGCAGCAACTGATTAGTTTTTACAAATGCATTTTCACTAGAGGGCAGACAAACACTGGAACAGATTGTCCAAAAGGCTGTGGACTCTCCATCGTTGGAGATATTAAAAACTTGACAAAGCTCTTAGCAACTTGACCTAATCTTGCTCTGCACTGCACGGGCAGGTTCGAGCAGCTGGTCTCTTGAGACCATTCTAATTAAATTATTTCATAATCCTGACAAACTTGATTAGACAAAGAATCAAATTCCCGAGATGAAGAAATACACAATTACTAAAGTAAGAACTTTGTTTACCTCTTTTGCTAAGTCATTTCTTTCTTTAGTTTGTGTTTTGTATGACACTTCCAGTATTTCATATTTTCTTCTGAGTTCTGACAATTCATGCTCAAATATATCACGTTCACTGTGAAAACAAAGTGAAACTATTAGATGCATAAAGTGTAATGAACAAGATTCCTGTGCCTTTTTAATTTCTCAGCCTTTTTCCAGTTCACAACACTGACTTCTTCCAACCAGTCACTCACACAACAATCGGTGATAATCTCACCTTTTACAGTTATTAACATCTGCGACAGTACCATTTTATATGAAATGATTAAAGATTATTAAAGAAAAAATTAAAGATTATTTAAATACTCAGAAACAAAGAAAATTCTACGATACTCAAACTCCCATCCTACATTATTTAATTCTCCTCTGATTATTTTTCTTTAGTGTGACTTTGGGCTATATGTTTCTCCTCTTACCAATGAACTGTAAATACCGTTATCCATTGTTTTAGCTTTATCAAGCTTCTGATGCTATTTCCCATGACATTCTTTTGAATCTTTTGCACATATGGAAGTCCAATGAAAAAGTGAAGCAACTTCATTCCCATCTTCCTACCATAGCAGAAAGTAGTATATACTTGTTCTCAGTAGGTACTCTCTCCTGCATACAGCCCCTTGATACCAGAGTGCGTTGTCAAGCTTAAAATATACATGACACAGCTGCAAAAATTGTGCTGGTGTCCTGAGCAAGAGTGCTTTCTGCATGCATAAAGAAGCATCGCTGTGTCTCCACTCTCACTCTGTCAGAACAGTGAAATGAATGAGCCAGTATGAGCTTGCAGTTTAGAAAAAAGCTAACCAGTATTATATTAAGCATAGCATAGCTTTAAAACTGAGATAACTTGTAGTACAGCAGAACTAGAACATTTGACATAGTGTTTTTTAAAGGTAGAAACAAGTCTGGAAGTGATTTACTCCTGCAGTGCTCCCAAATATCCTCATGCAGTTATGCCAGCAGAGCTCTCCCCTCCCCTTCGTCTGTGCCTACCCAGCTGAATACAACCTAGTCTCTCAAATACAGTTTTGGCACGTTCATTCATGCTTTTCTCAAGTCAAGACTATTTTAAATGCACACTGTTAAACACTGGGGCCATTCACATGAAAGTTATTACAATCCACTTATTAAGATGCAGTTGCACATGGGAAGCAAACCATGGCATCAATCCACCCTATTTGCAACAAGATGCCAGACTGATTGCAAGGTTGTTTTATTACATATAGCTGTGAACCAAAAATGCTGTGAATCCAGAAGACAGATTCTCCTTCGAACGACTTAGTGGGCGAAATCATTTGTGTCAGTAACTACGCCTGAGTTCATTCCATATGAACAACTAAGGAGCTGACAGGGTCTTTTCTACTCATAATCCCCATTTTTGAATCCATTTCTCAACAGATGTGCCAAAGACCAGATTTCTTGTACTTGCAAGCACACTGAAAAAGCCATTTGGAAGCTGGACTGCGAAGTATACATCTACGAGCATATTTACAAGAAGTCTATTTTCACTATTTTGCAATTGCTTTTTGCAAGATGGATATTCAAAATATTGGCTATAACAGTACAATCTATATTTTAAAAAAGCTAGACACTGGAACTTCCTGCAGTTAAACCAATTCACTAAGGTAATCTTAAGATTATCTAACAGAGTTCTCATAACAGCCCTTTCAAATTTATGGTTTCAAGGATATCTTAAGTTGTAAATATTAATTCCCAAGGTCCTGCCCTCCTAATTCACTCTGTAGGCAGCCCAGAGTAGAGCATAGGGCCTTTTGTTAGATCATTGCTTTTAAACTACAAATAAAAAAAGAGTACTTGTTCCAAGATGCTTGCCATCAACAGCTCCCACTTCCTTAGTTGCAATGAGACTGCTAGGCTCCTTTGAAAACACAGTAAATCTGAAAATATAAACTTTTAGGAAGATAATTTGATGCACTGGTTTTCAGAATGTTGTTCATTTTATGTCTGCAATATACTACAGAAGGTAATTGAACCATTAGTGTACGAGGTAAGGAAAAAATATCTCTGGTGTGCGCAAGTCAAAAATAAAACTAAGAACTCTAGTCAATCAAGGCTGATCTTTATTAACATTTGTATGTTAGTTAATCACTCGAATCACAGAGATATTTACCATTTTACTTTATCATAGTTCTCTTGTCTGTAATCACCTTGCTGAATCAACTGCTTGGTATCAGCCAGTTCCAGTGTTAAACGCTGGCATCGGACCTCAAGCTCTGACCGACTCCTCCTTTCATCTTCATAGCTCTAGGAAGTGAGACATTTTGAAATGATCACAGCTGCACTGATACTTACTTAAAGTAATCAACTTAGTTTTGTGAAAACCTCTTATGAATATTCAGGTGGTAATATTGTCATTTGTCTCAGTATTTGGAAATTTAGCACATCACAAAGTAACCAGCTATATCAACACTCAACTTATTTTTATCTTATTACAAATACTTGATTAATGTACCTATTTTTTCCAATGCATTTGTCCTTTAGCACCGCTTCCAAGATCAGTAACCCTCATATATACAGCTGGTGGTCTGCAAACCTATACTAGGAGCACGAAAGTCACACCACCTTTGCAGTAGTTTCAAACAAGGGAAGATACTTGTGAAGATACTTGCTAGTTAATTTGAAAAAAAAGAAAGAGGATGGTTTAAACCATCTTTTAAACAGAGAAGTTTAGCAACTTCTGTCATTATGTGAAAGATTTCAGCCAGTTACTCCCAAATTGTAGCTATTGTATCTGGTAACTTATGTTTGCTGAAGCATATCATGGAAAGCTTTGGTGGAAGAAAAAAAAAAAATAAAATAAAAAAGTTTACTTAATGGTCCATCAGCACTAATTTCCATTTTCCCTTCTTTTTCCTCCTCATATACTTTTACTGATTATTCTGGAAACTAAAACAACAAAAGCAAAGCAAGAAAACATACAGAGAGTATTCATCTTTTAAAACAGTAGGTATTCCTTTTGAAGATCAACAGATTACCTAATCACACTCATTCCCTCCAACTATCCACAAGAATAGCAGACTTTTATACCTTAATCCCCAATCTAGATTCCATTTTTCAGTTTTCTACTACGTAGCTACGTTTTTCACAAACTTATCTTACTTACTTGTCATAAATACCGTACTACTTAGTAATTTATTCACAAGAACGACCAAAATAATAATGCTCATTCACTTATATAAAGTAAAGCTGACAGACTACAAAAAGAGTTGCTTGTTAAAAATTTGAGAATACCCCTGTGCATCTAGATTTTTTCCATATCCTATTTCCTAGAATATTGCTGAGTTCAGTTTGTTACTGCTGCGATTGATAGCAAGCTCAATAATGGATGCTTGATAAACAATAATTCTATCCGGTTATTATGAATGGACATCGCGATATTATTAACTGAAGGTGAACACTGCCTTAAGATGTCATTACTAAACCAAGCACTTAGCCAGTGCAAATTACATTTATTTTGCAGTAAAAGACACTATATGAGTGCATGATTTTTCAAAACTGCTGAAAGCCCTGCTTTATACAGTTATAGGAGGATAACTGTCTAGCTGGTTTTTAGAAATAGACAAGAATAGATGAGAAAAGTTTAGGGCAACAGCATACATGGAGTATATGACAGAAGGACACTGATAAACTTCACAGACATCATCAGCTGAAAGACTGACAGAACTCCTTCTTGAAAAAACACACCTAAATACTTGTAAGACACTACAGAAAAGCTCCCTAATCTACTAACCATACTGTAACTTCCTGTTGATTAAAAAGAATTTTTTGTTTTATATTTCACAGACCTACTTATCTTCGCTTTTACTAAAATCACTTTGGGTCACAAATCATAAAAATCACAACACTCAGAAAGTTTTCAAGAGGATTCTGGATGGTCTACCATTAAAAACACATCATCTAAAGACGTGATTGTTATTCATCCTAACACATAAAGGTATATATGGTTTATGTTTACTCTAATTAATGGATATACATTAAGCAAACTAACACTGTAAAACACTCTCTTCTTTAATCAGTTTATATGTCATTATTTATAAAGATGGCATTATTATAATGGTAAAGTCTCGATCACATATTTTTAAAAGGTGTTGTGCACAAGTTAGCTAAAGTTTCAAATATGTAACATAATGGTGCAAGTATCCTGTTATGCTGTGCAAACACGACTCATCTTGCAATAGGAAATGCTGTTAAGGGCACTTAACTTTTAAGTGCAAATTGAAAGATTAAGTTTAGAATACAATTCTTCTGAGGATATCCTGTGCCATTCTGCTGCTAATACCATGCTGGAATTCACACACCCTTCACTGAGTGGGCTAATGAAGCTCCTACAGTATTATCCCTCTGGCAGGTAGAAGACAACTACCAAAAGTATAAAATTAAATTGCTTAACCTCTGGACAAAGTTGTCATAGACAGCTTTAAAGCAACAATTAACAGAACAGCTAAGTATCTGCAAAATCAGTTCCTTCTAATACCTGAGACCTAAACTGACTTTTGAATTATATTTAATAAACCAGTTATTAATGTCATGTTAATGTCATGTAACAATATGGTAATTCCAGGGAAGGAAAGTTAAATCTGCTCTGGAAAAGTGATACTAAGACCTACCTTAATTACAGGGGTCTGTCATGTTTGGTTTTCTAAGATTTAATATAATTCCTGAAGAAACACTAATTATACTGCACAGGACACTGTTTTTCATGTACCTAATCTTAAGGTGTTGGAGCAGTATTTTAAACACATGAAGAAATATGCCAAAGCAAGCTGATACCTAGTCTAGGCTGTAAATAAGCTAAGACACAAAACCCCCTAAGTGATATGCATATCTCCAGGTAGCACATACACAAGCTTCTGGACTTCCATAGCAATACATCTTAAAGACATACAACCAAGCAGCCTGTGCTTAGCCAGAAGAAGCCTTGCTTTGCATGTGACCGAGTTAATTTGGTTTCTAACAATGTCCATACACACTGAACTGATTTTAAGATCTCTGCAATGGAACAGCTTTATCTTTCCATTTATCTTCAAAAGATAGCATGAACATCTTGATGAACAGCTTTGTCCTGCTGCAGAAAAAAAGGAGCTTTTAGAAGAATCAAGATACAGAGCTCTTAAAGGACAGAAACGAGGTCCTGGAAATAATACCAATAAATAATAAGAACTTAAGTAAGCCCACAAACCTTAAAATAATTAAAGGACAAACAGAACTTCCTTACACTGAATGTGATGGCGATAATACTCCAAACACCTTGTGGCTTGTCTGTCAGCCTCTTACTATTTTTTGCTTCTGCAGAGAGCAGTAACTCAGACTGATGAAACGGTTAACATAAATGAAAACCAAACCTGTCCTGTGTGAGACAGATAGGCAACGATTGCCTAAAGAAATTCTTGACAGAGCTGCCTAAGAAACCCAGTATTAACAGTACAGGTGGTTTCTACAGAGCATGAGTCAGCTAAGAAGTGCTTTTGTTTGGTTTGCAAACACTGTCCACAGATGCTGTTTCAAGCAAGAAAATTCTCAGCTTGCCTGATCTGCACCACTTAAAACCCAAACTGGTAGAGAAACTAAAGATCCAATGGCAGATCTCAGTTTAATGATATTAAGTTTCACTGCTGTCCTCAATCTGGAATGAGCAGCAGCTTATAGCAGTCACCGAAATAAACACCTATCTGAATTTCGCATGCAAAATCCAGGTGACATACTTTTTGAACTAAGTTAGAGACACATAATACATGATAGAGATTAGCTGATCTTTCAAAAAGCCTTTGGAGATAAGAAGATAAACAGAAATGCAGGGAATAGATTAATCAGCCAATCAAGCAGAAGCAGCACGACTTCTTTACACCATCTACAGATAGGCCCATGAAAGAAAGTGATCCTGCTTTTAAAAAGCTTTTTGAAAGATCTTCATCTCTGAAGAATCACTTACAAAAGCCAGCACTTTGTTCATATCCTAAGGTACCTAAAGGCCCTAGACAAATGTAAAGCTACTGTACTACTGTGATGTGAAAACCAATTCCCTCCTGTTATTTGGATGAGGTGTTGCTTCTTTGTAAAGATGACATTTTGCTTCAATTGTTTACATACTCTGCATTAAAAAATTACTGGTCAATACATTATTTCTTGGCATGCAACTGCCCAAATGTCAGGAAGAAGCTATATATAATTGAATAAATAAGACATCTCTTTAGTAACTTGCTATGAAATTGGTAATCTGCTTGTAGACTGGAAATTGGTAATCTGACTGTAGATAAGTCACTTTTTGCCACTAAAAATTATAAACAAAATTGTTGAGCTACTCCAAAATAGAGAAACTCTGCAAGAAACATATGAAAGAAAACCTTTGGAATAAGTGCTTCCGTAGCAAAAGAAAGTCGAGGAATAAAAAGTTTATTTCTCTGGATCTGAGCTTACTAGAATTTTCAGTGAAATATCCTCAGGTGAAAAGGATCCTTGAGATCATTACAGGGTAGTATAATTAAACCATCTTGTACTTCTGAACCACAGCTAGCAGTCAATGCGAGCCATAGCTATGTATCGAAAGAGTAGAAAGGTATTGGATAGAAAAGGGAACTTTCATAGATATGAAATTTCCTGGAGTCTTGGAAATGGTTAACCTTCTGCCTCAAGCTCATAGTTACTGGCAGAGTATCTTTTTTGCAGCTGTTCTCCTGAATAATATTAACAATTGCAAAAAAAAAAAAAATAGGCACGTATTTCACCTAAGTCCAAGACCTCATTTGTCTCAAGAGAGTTGTGAAGACCGAACAATCAAGGCACTGCTTGAAAGAAGTGGTGTCAGGGGGTTGGGGGAGTGTTCTAGAGTGCCGTCTTTACAGATATGCAAACTTTAGGAGAAACCTTTGGGATCCCAGTCCTTTTGGAGTAGCAACAGCAGCCTCAGTTTTCTAATATTCAGACACAACTAGTGCAAAGTGATCCTTTAAGTACAAAAGCTTAGTTTATCTTTGAAGACTATGTTTTCCCTCCAGCTGGAAAATATTACCACAGAGAAAATTGTTAGTTATGGCTAGCAAAACTGGACAGCTACTAATCCTGATTCAGAGATGAAGTCTTAGAAAAGATCTTTGTCCTACACATAACCAGCTTTGTCTTTAGGAAAACCACAGCTTTCAAATACTCTCATGCTATAAATTTTATTGGAAATCCTGAAGGCAACTTTATATAAAAAATAACTGAAGAAAAGGAAGCCCTGATAAAACTGTATCAATACCAAATTCCAGGAAAACATTGCCAAGAAACTCCCAGCCAGAAAAAGAAAGCAATATTTAATCTTCTGGAGGTACAAAGAAAAGCAAGATTTCCTTCCCAGACACTCTCCCAGTCCTGAGAGAAACCCACTAGTAGTAAATTACATCTGTTTGAGGGAAGGTTCTAACCACTTTGGAAACAAACAACTCTGAAAATAGTAAACTGATGTTCAGCATGGGAATGCACACATCAGAAGCTGGTTTTATTTCTGGGAAGCTCCTGGTAATACACCACTATAGCTGGACTTCCTCCTCTATCTTTACCTCCAAAGCTGGTGGTGCCAACATTATTTATACATGAAGTACTGAGCACTGGAAAAGGAGGACTAAAACAACCCTGTACCACACATTTAGTAACAAGTCCATCAGCACTGCAGCACAAGAACATGGCTTTCACCAGTTCCACTGCCTCCCCCCCGGGCTGTGGCTGCTGTACCTGGGACCAGAGGAACTGCACTGGTCTAAATGACAGATGCAACAATTGGGTACAAAGAACCACTAACTTAGCAGCTGTACAGCACAACCACTTACACTGACCACTTTAAAAACAGAAAGCAGCAGAACAAATATCTTTTATCGGACCATGTTCCAGTGCTAGAAATCAGTCTTCACAAACCATTTTCTCCTACCAGTTGTCAGAAACAACTCCCTACCCTACTGAGTCTGTGTTACAGATTCAGCAGCCTTTAAGGGCTAAGACCAGCAACACACCAAGAGGTTATAGAGCCAGCATGGTTGCGTTATTTGATGAATCCATTTCACGTTTAAATTTTCCTAAAGTTGACTTAACCTATTAAGACAAGTTCAAATTTTTCTTCAAACTTTTTCAATTCTTGGTTAGCTAGGTAGTCTTTCCTATGAGTCTATAACAAATTGTCTCATATTTCTTACGACTTTGTTTCTGGGTGAATACGTATATAAATAAAACCTACTCAAACCTAGTCTGTCAGCCACAAACAACCAGAAAAGCCAACAAAATCCTCCTCCTCCAACACATTAAGAGCTAATAGAAAGATTTGGGCTAAGCATATTTTTTTGTTCCCTTCTATGTCCCAAAAAGAAGGAAGAAACCCATGTTTATACTCATTAAGAAGAGCATTAATTATCTGCAAGAGTAGAAAAAAGAAAGAATGCTTACTGTAGGAAGTAGCTTATTCTCACAAAAGAAAAAACCCAAAAAACAATCGTTTTAACTTCAGTGATGACTGTATTTCAAACCTCTGTACTACTAGTTTCCTAAAGAAGTTTTGAACTCAGAACAGACTTTGCTGATAAACTACAGAGAGAACAGAAATATTGCAATGATTAGAGAAGACTTAAATTTTACGGAATACTGGATGGAAACCCAGAAGAAGGATTTGCAGAGTATAAAGTATTAAATAACAGGCCAGAAACTTCAGCAACTGTATGTCAAGTACCTGGGAAAAAAAGAACTACTGGAATACATACTGGAATACAAAAAAAATCCGGTAAAAGAAGAGTGTAAGAGCTTAGGTAAGGCTGTGAACAAAATTTTATTTCCTACTGATAAACTACCTTGCAATAAAGCTTGACCTTATTGAAGAGCTCAAGTAAGTTACCCCAGCAGCACACCTTGAAATCACTTTTTCATAAACTGCAAGATGCATAGGTATGTCAGCTCCTGTGCACCAAGCACATTAGAGATTCTTAAGTACCCTCACATCCTGATGATGCTCCTCTTACCTTATTATGTAAGGTACCTTATTATATGACACTCAGCAAGTCACAGGGTAAAACTTGAACTTGCCAGAATCAAAACACAGAGACTCTTAAGCCTCTCCATATAAGAAAAGCACAGCACACTTCAAACTTTGAGAAATAGATCAGTGGGAAAGGTGGATGCTGCCATCATGTGGTGCAAAAAGAACAAAATTAGAAGTCTATATTAAGGAAAGGTCAATGTCCAAAGAAAACTGTTTCTAGCACAACTGTAATTATTGTTATCTACTATCTTTTTCATTTGCTTCAGCAAAAGTTAATATAGATATCAGTCAAATATCAAAGGCTGAAATCCTCCTGTACAATTAAATCAAAGCACATTAAGTGTACAATGAAGGAAAATGTTTATGTAAGACAAAATTAACAGGATTAGTTTAATCTCAATTATGACCAGAGATGGTGACACAGAATAATGCTGAAGCACATAAATGCATACATTTTATTGACTTTCTCTAATTCAATCAGAATGAGAAATGAAAGTACATGAATTTCACAAAACAAACCTGTATAAAGAATTTCTCCTTATACCTGATTATTCTGTAAGTAAATTTCACAGGGAGAAAAAGTCAATAACTAAAATATATTCTCAGAAGTAGTAAAATGGGAGTGTCATTTAAGTCCCTGCTAGCCATGACCTGGATAAATACACTTTGAGTACCTGAAACTGTTGTCCCAACTCCAGATTTGTGCAGAACTAAGCTAAAATACAAATCACCCTAGCTATATACATACCAAGAACACTATAAATATTCATAAATACATTAGAAACAACATGCTCCTTATACTGTTTCAATTCCTTAGCTCTTTAAAAATAAAAATTAAAAATATTTATATAATTTGTTTCTCTACTTCTGGCATTTATACCTTACCTGAAATTATCTTTCCTTTTTAGTATAGAAGTAAATAGGCAAATTAAAATATAAAGAACTGGAAAGCACAACAGAGAAGATGCAACTCCAAAGAACTTCTAAAAATACATTTTCATAACATTAAAACAAAACGTGAAGCAAACTACTACCAAGACACCCCCATCTCAAAAACTACACACTGAACCATCACGGCGTCTTCAGCTGCTGCTGGGTGAATCTCCTGTCCAGGTTCCCCACCTTGAAATCTCGCCCTCAGAAAGCACAACACAGCTGGTAAGAGACTGAACAGTCTCATGAGTAAATCTTGCAGTGCAGCCATAGCATAAAGTTAGCTGTTATACAAGGATGCACATAGCTTATTTCTTCTTTCCCTCCCTGCCTCCCTCCTGGCCCTCTTCTCCCTACAGTAATTTTTATACAGCAGAAAAGCTTTTATACCTTATACATGAATTATGATCTGGAGAATGAGATTTTCACTATATATATATATATATATCTATATATTCACAGTTTCTGAACTGAGATAACCAAGGAGGACAGACCTCTGTCAGACACTTCAGCTGGGATCTGTACCCACTCAGTTCTTCTGTTAGACTCTCCTTTTTCATCTGTAGATCACTTAGTTCTTTTCTTAAGGAATGCACTACTTCATAGAATCGGACCTAGAAGAAAAAGACAGATTTCAAACTGAAACCAGCAAAATTGCAATTGCAAAACTACAAACCTAAAACCACATCAGCTCAACATTTTATGACAATAATTTACCAAATTATTTCTATGGTATAACAAACGTAAAAATTATATTGCTGTACAACTAAGGCAGCTTCCACTCAGGCTGACCAATCAAAAAAATACTGTTGCTAATGGACCACATGGCCTCACACACTTCCTTGTGCCAAACCTAGAGCCTATTTGATTAACAGTATAAAAAGAGAAGAAAAAAAAAAACAAGCCCCAAACAAACCAAAAACCTATTTAGTAATAACCAAGTTAACTTGCTAACTTCCCCCAAGCCAATATAAATTTTATGGGGTGTGTAGAAACGGAGAGATTTGTTTTGTTTTGTTTTCTGCCAGCTCAGTGTGCTGAATTTGCACCAAGAAAAATGCAAGAGCAAGCACAGGGAGCAGGAACAGCACATAACCAGGAAGAACCATGACACTCCCTTACACACACCTTCAGCAGTAACATGCTGATATATGGATTCAACTGCATCAGGAAACTAAGGCTCTGAAAGACTTGACTCTACTAAATTAACACCAAAAAACCCCAACCTTCTTACAGGATTAAAAAAGTTAAAAATCTGTAATGCATACTCCTCTCTCTTCCCCCACTCTAGTCACAGGCATTGTCTCAGGCAAGTAAGTCTCATATCCATAAAACTTTTTCAGAACTTTCCTTCTGATCAAGAAAAAGAGACTAGAAAATACAGCAGTAAAACCACAAAGTCAGTATTAAAAAACAAAAAAAGAAACAAATCAAAGAAGAAAGAGCTTTTTTGATATACACCCACATACACGTACACAGAGGTTATTACTCCCAGATTAACTTGATACCTTAAAATGCTGCAGTCGGGGGTGTGTGTGAAAAGAATAAATAATTAGGCACTGTTTTCATGCAAAACCTATTGCACTCTCCATCCCTAATGTTTTCTTTGATATATGATTAAAGAAGAAATACAGACAAGAAAGCACAAATTAAGTAAGCATTCAAAAGCTGTACTACACTTCTATGCAGAAGGAAGACAGGTCTCTGTTTTGCTACCTGTAAATAGCAGAAGACAAAGAAAAGTTCCAGGTATATTTCATAATCGACAGCATACAATTCTAAAAACCACAGAAGCAATAGAAATTTGCAATGTAAACACAGGTGTAGTATGCTTTATACAATAAGGCAAGCGTGCAACATGACTGAAAGATTAGTATTTTAACTGTAGCATCTGATGATTCAATTGGTCGTTTTTTAAGAGAAAAGGTAATCTTGATTATCACTAAGTGGTAACCATTTAAAGCATTGTATTTTTTTTAAAACCACACCTGCTGTTTCCCAGTAAGTTCTTGTATTTTTACTGCAATTTCCCTAGGAAACCTAGGAAAGTTGTGCTATCACACCACAATTATTTCCCAAAATACAACAACCTTAAAACAGATTTCCCAGTAGAAACCAAGATTACATGGGATACAGGTATCAAGGATAAATGTATTTACACAGCCTTCCCAAGAAAAGATCATTGCATGGTAATAAGAATGTGCAAATGAATGCAGCAGATGACAGTGAGGTTGAAGCAGTTCAACTGCTGTTGCTTTTCAGCTGGTTTGATAGCCCAAAAACATTCAAGTAACCCACCAGCCAAAGCACACACTGCCTCTTGCCAACTCAATATAGCAGAAACAAAACTTACCGTGAAAGGGATTTCAGAAACAACTGCAGATCTTAAAAATCACAAATTTATATTGATGTGCTGTAAACAGTTACCACTTGCTAGGCAATTTTTAAAAAACTCTTAGCATGTGCCCACCACTTTACATGGAAAACTAGAATTAAGCAAAAATGGGTGGGTGCAGAGCCTGAAAAAGCTGGCTTCTGTTAAATGAAGTCCTGTGAAAGCAGTTGCATCAGTAAACTTGCCTTCTTAAACAAATAGCAACTGAGCTGCAGTTAGCAAAATGATACACCTGAGAGACATGGCAATTAAAATCAGTTCAAATAGAACTTGCAGACATCATTTCTTTAAAAATCACTGAAAATTTTTTCACAGTGGAGTACACAAGAGGTTCACTTTACTGAACAAACTGAAGTGGTGCTTGGCAGCTGAATCATTTAACAGCCTGAAGTACTTTCGAATTTCACATATACTGTTTCTAAAATCATCTTAGAGATGACTAAACAAAAATCTGCGTTTTTACATGTAAGTTCAAAACAAAAAACTATGATTTTAAGAGAAAGATGCTTAAAATATAATTTTTCAGTTGTCATCATTAGCATTAAACATTACCTAGGCTTTGTTCTAACGTGTCACTATTGCACCCCTTTGTGGAAGAGCAGTGAAAAACATCTCACATTTACTTTAATTCCAGTATTTTAAACTTACAAAATATACAAAATCTGCATTTAAGCTCTTTCTGCTGTTTGTCCAGTACACCAGGTTTCAAATAAAGTCTAAGTATTACATACATGTTTTACTTCCATCCTGGAGAATTGCAAGGCAGTATTTTATAACTGATAAATAGAAAAAAAGAGTCTGAAAATTTCTTGCTCAAGTTGTCTAAGCAGGACCCTTTCCTGCCAAGGAAAACTTTTCCCTAGTATCAGTAGGCTATATTATTAGTCTGCACATAGATCCAGAGTCAGAAATTTTAATTGCCTGAGAAATGCACAATTCCTCCTTAGGCAAGCAAAGCAGAAAACAGCATTCCCTT
Organism: Cnemophilus loriae; assembly: GCA_013397755.1. NCBI lineage: Eukaryota > Metazoa > Chordata > Aves > Passeriformes > Corvidae > Cnemophilus > Cnemophilus loriae. The sequence goes on along the minus strand of VZTF01007972.1, from coordinate 3,228,799 downwards.
CAAACTCCTTTCCCTAGCCTTTGGGAGCCAAATGGATGCACAGACAAGATATGCAAAACAGTTCTGTGGCCTCCCAGCATCTGTATCAGCAGCATAACTCAAAGTAATGATAAACTACCACCAAGCCTAACTGGTATCTTTAGGTTCACACTAATCCTCTACTAAAATAAGTTGAAAAAAGCAGAAAACAGCACTTTACTACAATACATCTTTAGAATGCCTTATCCAGAAAAAGGTCTAAAAATGACTTCTTCAAAAGTAATGTCTGAAGAAGAGGCTTCACTGAACATTCAAGTAGAAGAGTTTTTGTCACAGACAAAATAACATTTACTGGTGGAACACAAGAGTAAAAGAAAAGAAGGTTAAGGGTAGAAGGTGGCTGCTATTCATCTCTCCCACTTCACATCTTTTTGACAGCCATTTTCTACTCACAAATTAAATCTACATTGTGCTGTGACAGCTTCCCTTAAAGCAGCTGACAAGGTTACTAACTCCTGGTATGTATCCTGCCTGGCCACAGAGTCTTTTGTATTGACTGTCAATCAATTCCTGAAGTCCTGAACTTCCTGCACACCAATTTCAATAGAGCCACTGACATGGATTTCAGTTTCTGTTAAAAATCTGTTTTTTTTAACCATGGTGATGCAGGAATCAACAAAACCCTCTCAAATACTTTTGCAGAGGGCTATAGGTACAGCAGACAGCTAGGGAGTGATAACCTAACAGTACCCAAGCCACATGTTCTTGTTTATCCCATAGAGCCTTATGATTTCCCTAGCAGTTTCAAAAGCCCAGCTTTTTAAAAGATGTTCACAAGAACATCCTTTAGATAAGAGTGACAATTTTTTACTTCTCTGTACATATCTAGAGCACAGTAAAGCATGACTTTGATCTGGAGAATTCACTCATGTTGCATTTATACCTCAACAAATGTACTAAGGTTTTTAACACTGTATTATTTACAGCTTCCTTAATAACAAGCTCTATAGACAAGTACAATGCTAATATTTTGGTGAATTAAGGCTTATAATGCCTAAATTTTCTTCATTCTCATAAGTCAGGTGGGATGCTCTGGACACGTCCCACAGGCTTCTTATTGCAAACAAGAGTACACTGTGGCCTCTCCACATACTCACAAGCCATAATTAACAAACATCTCAAATCAAGAAAATGAATCTTAAAGTATACTTTACGGTACACTTTGTCTCCTGTGTTTAGTCAAATAGGAAAGGGACATATGGAAAGCACAAGAGAAGAGTAAGGGATGTTTGTAACAGCAATTCCAGCTCGCGGTTCTGGCAAGCTAAGTTTCAAATTCCTTTTTTCAGCCTGCTGTATTTCATATCATCAATGTGTGCTCATATTTTAATTGTAACATCCCATCTGCTTAACCTCCTTAAAATACATCACCAGTTCTACTCTCTTTCAAGACATCAGAATCTGGGATTAAAAGGTTCCTCTATTGGAATCCAGTCATAACAGACTGAACACATCTGCCTCTGAAGGTCCTTTATTTCTAGCTGAAGATGAAAAAAAACAACAACCCACCATAATTTACAGCTTGTGATGGGTTAAGCCTGCCCAGCAGCCTACATGGCTGCTCACCCACTTGCTGCCTCCCTTGGGAGGAGGACAGAGGAGAAACTGAGAAGAACAAAAGCAAGAAAACTCAGGTGTTGAGCTTTCTAAACAATTACTGAAGGAAAGAGACTCATCACCTCCCAGAAACTGGGGAGACCAATCAAGACTGATACCCAGGCAGCCTCTGAGTAATAACCACTTTGGAAGCCACCACCCCCCACCTCCTCTTTCTGCCTCTACCTCCGTTTTAAACTGCTGAGTATGACGTTATATGGTATGGAATATCCCTTTGGCCAATTTGGGTCAGCTGTCCAGCTGTGTCCCCTATCAGTCTCATGACCATTCATACGTTGCTGGGGCAGGGAGAGGAAGAAGAGGGAAAAAAGAAAGCCTTGATGTCGTGCAAGCACTGTCTCGCAATAGCCAAAACACTGTTTTAGCCACTAGTGCAAAGCACAGCAAGATTCAGACTGCTATGAAGAAAGTTAACTCTGTCCCAGCCAGACCCCAGATACAGGTTACATTTTAAACCAATACAAAACCCAATACTTACTGAAACATATTCAGGGATAGAAAGCTGATCTTCAGGAAGAGACTTTAGCTTCTCATAGCATTCATCTGTTAATTCCAAGTCCCGCAAGCTACGACGGATATCTCCAGCTCTCTCTTTCAACTGATGATTTGTTTCCTCCAGTTGCTTCTGTCTCAATAAAATAGTTTCCATTTCTTGTTTCATTAGAGCCTGATGTTTCCTTCAAGATGGATTTGAAAACAGAAGATACCAGGTAGTGAGTAACGCAAATGACAAAGCTTCACAATACCCTGGCAAAGAAGTGAGTTCTGCTCATTTTGCAGAGGGAAAAATTTACAAAGATTAGGTAATTAGTGCCAGAATGCATATCACTGTGGTTAAACAGTCATACTAGATACAGTATACATAAAAAGCCAGGAACTTTATAGTCATTGACAATACAAAGCTGAATCTGAGAAAAGACAATCACCACATATGCCGACTTGAATTTACGAACTAAATTTAATTTACCAATTAAAAGGTTAAAAACATGAAAAAGCAGAATCTATTTCCCCACAAACCCCAAGGAGCTGGTAAATCACCAAATAAAGCAAAAGTAACTTGAACTTGGGTCTTACCAAGTTTCAGCATATGCAGACATGGCCTATTCCATACACAGCCCTTAATTTTCTAACCACTGTAACATACAAAGTTGGAGTCCTTTATCAAAAAAACAAACAGCAACAAACCAACCACTACTGCAGTAAAACTAGCAGCCTTACTTCCAACCTTAAAACACCATCACTACTATTATCATCAGTGATAAGATATTACACAGCAAGAACACTGCCCATCAGTTAATGATGTTTAGAAGTGTTTATTTTATGTAAATCAAAGACAACTAACCTACTTTTTAAAAATTTTTTTAGCTGCAACTCTTGAAAACATATTCACATCACTCTTTGAAAGATGGCAATTTCTGCATTACTTAAAGAGAAATAAAAAAAATAATAACTAGTACTACAAGACAACATCTACCCCACTGGTTTCAGAAAGATGACAGGTAAGTCTGAGGTCAGCAAAGCAGTCACAAAAGGACACACTCCATGGTGTGTACAATTCTATTACACGAGAATGAAAAGTGAAGTAGAACACTAACAAGAAAACTAATGAAAAGACTGGGAAAAGTAGTTTAACTTTTTTATGTCTATTAATAACAGTTTGCACATCAGTACTTTTTTACTGAGCACTACTTAGTATGCACTCAAGTATGGCCAGCATAAAAACATTCCACTCTGGTGCATCTAAGCTTACAGAGTGACACATGCTTTTCTGACAATCAGCTGCTCGTAGTTGAAACACTTCGCTGGAACTAATCTCAGGTTTGGCTTCACATCCCTAAATCTGTTCTACCCTCACCACAGAATAGGACTTGGAATTAGTCCATCCTATAAGCTCTACTTTAACACGAGACTACGTAAGTAATGCTCTTCCTTCACAGGTGTGGAGATATTTAATCGACAGAGTGGTTTGGAGAAGCCTGTTAGCCAGTCTATTTTTCAGGTTAACTCAAAACATTTCAGAAAAACAACATGGAAAGTGAGTTGCTACATCATCAATCAAAAGCATTTCTGACAAATAAGAAGTACTAATTGGAAAAGCTAAACATTATGCACTTACCTTTCCAAAGTCTTCTATGCTGCACTTTTTAAAAAATCTGTTTAAACTGATGGAAATTCTGCCACCTCTGCCTAGTCCTTTTGTTCTTTATTGTTTTAAGAACACTTTTACTACCTCTTCCCACTAAATTTAGACTGTAGGTAACATAAAACCCAACCAACAAACTTCAGCCAGTGAGAGTTGAATTCAAACTTACTTATATGTAAATTAAATATGTAAATTCAATTTTTAGAATGAAAACACTAATATAATCTGCAAAATAAATCCTATTCCTGTAACTAATAATTATCTGTTTCTGTTAATAACTTATTTATACAAATTCAAGTTAATTCACAAATTTGTTAAAGATGAAGTTTTTAATTTTACTTCCATCATACCTGGCATCTTCTTGCTGTAATGCCAACTGACTATCCAGTCGTAAAGACAACAGCTGCTTTTGATGGATTGCATCATTAAGCTTCTCCTCTAGCTCCTCAATCTAAACATAAAGAATGCAAGCATAAAACAAAATAAGTTACCATATTAATTTTTAAAAAATATTCTACAAAAAGAACAAGTTAAAATAAAAATGTGAAGATCTCAATGCTGAGGGCAGTGCAATAATGGCTGTTTAACAAGACCTCTAAATACGCTAGGGCTTCACAGAATATGATATAGATTTTGTCCCAATTAGCTAAAAATAAAAAGAGGCTTAGCTCTTAAATGGACCTTTTTCAGGCAAATAGCTGTTTGTTCAACTAATGTCAAGTTAGGCTTAAACTCAGAGCAGAAAGCCACTAAAAACCAGGTAGCATATAGTATGCTGTAAAAATGAACTGCACACAAATGTGGCAAAGTTTCTACCCCTTCCTTAATTTCACGCATCTTAGTGCAAGCTGTACACAACAAAATCTACTGTTACCATGTTGGTATATTCGAGCCTTATCTTCATGAACAAAGTATTGAAGAGTATTCAGATCACCTTTTCTAGTACTCCACAAGTTCAGGTTCAAAGCCCTCTTATGCTACTAACATGAGTGACAAAATTATTTGTCATTCCTGAAAGAAAACAGGTGTGTTTCCTTTGTATTTAGGAAAGGTAAAACTAATTAGATCCTCTCTCACTTATTTATAAGTAAAATGACTTGAACAAGTCAGCTAAGTTTTCCATATCCTTGTTTCCCCTTCTTCTCATTAAAGAACACACATAAAACACACCAAGAAAATCCTCCAACCAAGCAGATCTCCATCACGTAATTCAAAGAAATTATTTTCAGAACAGAAGTTTCTATCATACTCTAAAAGCACCAAAATCAAGAAAAGATTATATAATGAAAGGAGAAACGCTACTTACCTTGGTCAAATATTCAACTTTCAAGTTGTCAATCATCAAGTTTTTTTGTGATAATTCTATTTTAAGAAGCTGAAGATTATGGAGCAACTCCTTCCGTTCAATTAGCTGCTTGGTGATTTTTACAGTACCTTCTCTCTCTTCAGAGGAAGAAACATCATCGGTTGGTACTGTGGTTTCCAAGCTGATATCCTCAGATTCCAAGGAGCTAGAAATGTTTACTTTCTTGATTCCCTTAGAGCTTTTATGTGACATTTTCTTCCACTATTCGCAAAGCTTTTTTAAGCTATACTTTGAGATGAGCCCGCTGAAGAATCAACTGCAAGAATCAAAACAATTAAATGAAATGCCACAATGAAAAATTACCCAGCTAAATCAGACCGCTAAGCAAGCGACGTTTCTCAGTATCACACGAACATTTTCTTTTCACCCAGTGAAAACTTTTCACTCAGTGCCATGATCAGTCTTTCCTTAAGCATCTCCAAGGATGGTGACTCCACCATTCCCCTGGGCAGCCCATTCCAATGCCTAATCACTCTTCCAGTTTAGAAAATCCCCCTAACGTCCAAAATTAAACTCCCTTGGTGCAGCTTGAGGCTTAGTCCTCTTATCCTGTGGCTGGGTACCTGGGAGGAGAGCCCGGCCCTGACCTGGCTACAAGCTCCTTTCAAACCTTGCCTGGCCTTTGCCTTCTCAGCAGCAACAGCTGCACTGTTCTTACCAGCCTGGTTGACCCAGCAGCCACACGGACTTTTATAACCACCTGGCACAGACCACGGCTGTTACTTACGGACGGCGCTGCTCACAGCCCAGCAGGGAGAGGAGATGCCGCGCCCGGAGCGCGGGCCAGCGACAGCCAGGCTGCCCTGCCGCGGGCGGCTCTCCGGGGCCACTACCACCGCCTTCCGTCCCCACAGTAGCCGGGGGCAGCTCGGCAAAGGGGGATACTGTTCGTCCCGCAGGATGCCCGGACCTGAAGAAAGCAGCGGGCAGCTGCCCAAGCGGTAACTCGGCAGCGGTTGGGGAGCAGCGGCCCTGCCCGAGCCGACCCAGTTCTGGGGTCTGCCCCACACACTCCGGGCAGCGGCGGCAACACATCCGCGCGCGCGCTTCCGCCTCCCCTCACGGCGGCGGGGGCGGGGCCGCGCTCTACGCCATCACCGCGGCGACCGGGGCGCCGTTTCGTGCGCCCTTCCCGCCTCCCGCGCCGCTTCCCGCCGCCCTCGCGCTTCCCGCGGCCCCCGCGCGCCATGCTGACCTCGCGGACGTTCGTGAAGCGCACGCGGGCGGGCGCGGTGGTGAAGGTGGTGCGCGAGCACTACCTGCGCGACGACATCGCGTGCGGCGCCGCCGCGTGCCGCCTCTGCCCCCCCGCCGCGCCCGCGCACGGCGCCGGCAACGGGAACGGGAACGCGCCCGGGCTGGAGGCGCGTCCCAGCGGCCCCTCCAGCAGCCTCTGCTCCGGGCCGCACTTCCTCCTGCCCGACACGAACCTGCTCCTGCACCAGGTGAGCGGCTCCGGGAGGGACGGATGGTGTGGCCGCCTCAGCGCTGAGGAGGGCCCGCCGCCGCCTTCCTCTGGGCCCGACCGGGCTCCATGCGGAGGCTCAACCCTTCCCTGCGCCGGCCGTGTTAAATCCCTGTGGGTGTAAGTTTCCGTGTGGGTTCCGGCGTCGCGTTGGAGAGGCGCTTTTGGTAGCGTGCTGCGAGCTTAGCTCCCCCCGTGTTTCCTGTGGCTGCTTGATCCCTGCCCGGGTACTCTTTTCTTTCCCTGCCAGCTCTTGAGGAGAAGGCTGCAGCATCAGCGAGCCTGATTTGGTCTTAGACTATGTTCCAGTTTTATGTGGGGGGGAGTGTGTGGGTGAGTTTTTTGTTTGTTTGTGGTTTTCTTGTTGTTGTTGGGTTTAGGTTTTGTGGTTTCTTTTTTTTTTGCCTGAATCGTAGGAATAAAGAACAGTATTTACTTTTTCATTTATTTATTTATTTAGCTCGTTGTGGTCTGGTATGGGTATGAAAATTCAACAGGAGAGAGTTGGTGGACTCTGAAATAGCGATTGCTATCTTCATGTTGTCACTGAATTTTTGGATCTTCTGTGGTCACTGAATTTTTCTAAATGCCTGTTTTATTTTTCAGAATGTAGGTTTTTTATACTGTGGTGTTGATTTCATGTAATGAATAGAAAGTGTGATATCACCCCATGTACAACTCTGGAAGCACGGGGGCAACTTTACTCTGCAGCCCATCAGTAACTGTGCAGAGGTTTGAGTCTGAGCAGGGCAGACAGTAGACTTTGAGGCTGGGAGGAATTCCCAAGCTCGATGTTTAACTTTTTTCTTTGATTATTTTTGATTACCTGTGTAGAAGGTAGAACAGCCCTGTGCAGATATTGGAGAGTGGAACTAATTCATGAATCCTAATATGGAGTACTCTGGAGAGGGGCACAACACTTGTGTGTTTTAGCAGAGATCCCCAAAGTTGTAAGGATTTTCATCCCAAAACAGCAGGTCAAGGGGATGTTTTCAGCCTCTTACAAATGGACTTCTTGGTGTCTGTTGGTAAAGTTTGTATGTGTGTCCTGTAGAATGCTCAGGGAATGTGCCAGGGTGTGCTGACTTGAATTGGAGAAGTGGGCATTGGGAAGTCTTGGGAGCAGTAGGGAAAGGTTTTGCCTAGAAACTGAAACAATTTTGCCACAGTAAGACTTGGCCTGGTGCTTCAGCTTGTACATAGAATAATGCTGGATTTCTTCCGCTATGAACATGGCTCTAAATCTTTCAGGTCATGTAAGCATCAGGTTCACAGGAGCTTGGTCTGGTATGGCTTTTAACTCTTTTAGCTATGCCCTCTAGAGCCTTACCGCTGTCTCATTTTGCAGGTGGATTTGCACAGTTTTCTTGCCACAGGCTTAGGAAGGGTAGCTCACATCTTTTTCACCCAACAGATTACATGAATCTCTAGTGTACATTTCTCTGCCTTTTTGTCAGGAGTTGGCAAAGAAGAGTGCTGAAAATTTTGACAAAATTCCTTAAAAAATAAAAAGCTCTTTCAAAAGCAACGAGCAGCTCACGGAACTCCTGTTGATTTGACTCCATCGAAATTAAAATTTCAGTTTAAGAGTGGAATTGTTTCTGGAGAACTCAAGCCTACACGTGCATAGGCACATCAGCTGTGTAAGAGTAGTTGGGTACCATTTTATGGCTTGCATTTCTCACAAAGGCAGACAGCCTGTAAATTACATCAGATTTCTGTCAGATTGTGCATAGTTGCAATTTGTTTACTAAGGGTAAATTTTATAGGAACCCATTTTATGTAAGCAAAATTTGTAGTGTACACTTGGCCTTACATTTGTTTGGAATCCTGCACACATTGAGGATGAATTTGCTGTAAGTCAGAGTAAGTCCTTATCTTTACTTCAGGTCACAGAGAGACTGGAAAATCTTATTTGATTTTTTTCCCCACAATGAGGAGAAAGCAACTTAATACACTGTTCAGTTTCCCAGTGATGAGAGAAAAAGGCAGAAGTAGTGCCACTCATTATTCATGTTAGCTTTTCATGTATTAGCCAAGGAAATACTTAAAGTCCCGTTATTGGATAGAATTAAACAACAGTTTTGATTCATTTCTGTTTTGTTCCTCAGATTGATATCCTTGAAGATCCTGTTATTAAGAATGTCATTGTGCTGCAGACAGTCCTACAAGAAGTCAGGAATCGGAGCGCGCCAGTGTACAAGCGAATTAGGGACGTGATTCAAAACCCAGAAAAACATTTCTATTCTTTCACCAATGAGCATCACAGGTAAGGTGCGGAAGGGGTATAACAAAGTTGTGCTGATACCCAGTAAAAGAAAGTAGGAAACAAAAAAGGCTGAAACGTGTGGACTGGAAGGAAGATTAGACTGGTGTCATAGAACCGTATATTTCTAAGGAATCCTGTTGGGAAATAGTTGATGTTCCAGGAGCTTTCCTGTTTATAATTAGTATAAATCTATATATATTACGAAAAGGGGGTTAGAATATTGAATAAGCTTTACAGACAGCACTCTTATCTTGAGCGATAGGTTACTGATTTACTGATTTTACTGATTTTAGTATCCCTTTTAAACATACTCCAATGCTTTATCAGTATCCTCAGCTTAGTCTGTAGCAGAATTCAAAAATCCATTAAGTTAGTGACAGAAAGCTCTAAGAAATGGAGATGCGATTAATTTGCCTTTATTTGTGCTCACAATTAGTTTCCAATACTGCAGTATCATAGTTCTAGGAATCTTGAATCCATAGTTCTAACAGCTTGAATGCAAACTGCTTCAATTGTCTGTGAGAAAGGTATATTAGAAATTAACACTTCCTATTTACCTGTCTGTCTCCTGGCCCTTCAGTGGCCTAAGGAGTGTTACACACGTTATAAAAATGGGTACAATAACGATTCTTTTGGCCTAACAGCCTTGATCTTGTTTGTCTGAAAATTTTAAGTATAGGTAGGTGTTGGGATTTGTTTTGGTTTTTCAAACACCCCCCTTTGTTTTTAAAATTTATTTAGAGAAACGTACATAGAGCAGAAGCGAGGAGAAACTTCTAACGACCGCAATGACAGAGCCATTCGGGTAGCAGTGAAATGGTACAATGAACACTTGAAGAAAATAGAGGATGAGGAAAAGATTAAAGTAATCTTTTTAACAAATGACAGAACTAATAAAGAGAAAGCTCTGGAGGAAGGGATAACTGCTTATACATGTAAGTGAAGTAGTATGTATGTTTAATTTATTGCTCAAATAAACTGAGCAGTCTCTTCATACCTAAATCCCATGCATCTCTTGCATAAATATTTATGTGTGTGCTTTTGTAGGTGAAGAGTATATAAAAAGCTTGACAGCTAATCCTGAGCTTGTAGATCGTCTTGCTTGTGTATCTGATGAAGGGGTATGTTTTTATTTTCTTTTTATAAAATAAATTAATTACAAATGGCTTGCAGTATAATATTGCGTACTGGATGTCAGGGTACTAGCATCAGTTTAGAATATAAAGAGTCTGGACTTTATTACCATTTTCACAATTTAACTTTTTGACAACCGAAAAGTAAAAAGGAAATGTTGCAGCCATTTTCAGTTCTGCTTATATGCCTGTTAGTGTGTATCTTGTTATCTGTAAAAAGCAAGTTACTTTAGATAACCGTTGTGAAGATGAGAATAACAGTTGATTAAATAAAGTGTATAAATATGAGAAGCAATTGGAACAAAATGAAAACAAAATGTATTGCAAACCATTTAGATCTTTGTTCGGTGTCTGCTGGGAAATCTATAAGTTATTGATCAGAAGCATTTTCATTTGGTGATTAGTTGAGTTGACATAAATGCAGGCTGCAGCTCAAAGATGAGCTACATCCTCTTCTACTTCCTTGTGCTTTGTGTTTATTGGAAATCAAGACTTACATGTTCCCATACAACTGATATAGCTGAACACTCACCACAAAAATGGGAAAGTTAATTTCATCAGAGTTAGTTTTAACAGAATAGAGCTCTATGCAAGAGTCGGAAGAAGGCTCAGGTGTTCTCAGCAGTTAACTGTAGATCATTCACGTGTAAGCCATTGTCTGACTGCTCTGAAGTTCAGTCACAGTAATGCATTTTCATAATGTTTCCTATAGCTTACGGTATATACCCTGTGTGCTATACTCTTGTGCTACGCTAATGTTTTCTTTGTTAAGTATCTGTTTGGTCAGTATATCCAAATCAACATAAAATGGTGCAGTATGTATTTAAGTAACTGCAGGAAAACAGGAAAAGTTCCTAGAATTGCCACATTTTTATGCCTTTGATACTTCATTAGAAAAAGTACTGCTTAATAATAGTTTTTCATTGTTGTGCGTATTCATACCTACACACATTTGCAATTACGGAGTTTGTTACCTTGAGAGTGTCATGTTCCTGAGCTTGGTTTTGAAATTACATGGGTATAAAATACTGAAAATTTCCTCTCCTTCTTTTCTTTTTTTCCTGAAGAAAGAAATAGAAGGTGGAAAAATAATATTCCCAGAACATATTCCTCTTAGCAAATTGCAGCAAGGCATAAAATCTGGTATTTACCTCCAAGGAACTTACAGGGCAAACAGAGAGAATTATCTTGAAGCTACTGTTTGGGTTCATGGAGATGGTGAAGAAAATAAAGAGGTGAGTTTTCATTTTACCTCCGTGCTGTAAACTTTAACTAGCCTTAGTAATGACTTAAAATTTAATTCTTTCGTGATGACATATGTTAAAATAGGGCATATTAGTAATTTTGTACTCTTCTGGTTTTTTTTCTGATGTTTTTGCTGATGTTTTCATTTTTTATTTGTATGGATATAGACTGCTGAAATGCTGACTATGCTCTTTTGAAAAAAGAATAATGTATTTAAAATTACAGTATGATAAACTAATTGGTAAAATAAAGATGGATCTTGTTTGTTAATAGTTTTTTTCAATTGACTCTTAACAGTTTTTAAAATCAGTTTGAAATATATGATGAAAGACAAAGGAACAAGTGTGTAGGAGGATTTTCAGAAAAAAACCAGTCTTGAGCACTTGTGGGGTTCTCCTGCTTTGTTTCCCCCTGCTATTTTCCTGCCTGGTGAGGAGTAGATGGGCTGTTTCCCACCCAACATTTAATCCATCTGTCTGCCTGCTGGATTCTTAGTTGGTGCAGTTGTACAGACACTGTTTCCAAGCAGTGGCAGTTGTCGCCTCTCTCCCTATTTGTGGCAGCTGGAGGTACTTCTCCTGTCTCTCTTTTATTTCTCTTTCTCAGTAGTATATGTAATCCCCTATCCTGCAAAAATAGGATTGTTTGATTTAATAAAAAAACCCCAGAAGGCAGGGGAAAAACATATTTCTTATAGAAGCAGTTGGAATTCTGAAATAAGATCATCTGTACTGTAAGAAACCTCGGCACAGGAAAAAAGTGCATCACAAACCCGGTTTAAAATGTTCTTTGGAATGTAGAGCCTGTCATACATGTGTGCTCTTCTGTTACACTGCTTAGATTTGGGTCTTCTGTTTTCATCATTATGAATATTTGCATTTCCATTTTGTTTTCTAAAAAATCCAGATAATTGTACAGGGACTGAAACATTTAAACCGAGCAATTCATGAAGATATTGTAGCCGTGGAGCTGTTGGCAAAAGATGAATGGGTGGCACCATCCTCAGTGGTCTTGCAAGATGATGGCCAGAATGAAGAGGACGTTGAAAATGAAGAGGAGAAAGAAAACATTGTATGAAAGAAATAATTTTACTTAACTGTGGTGTTATGAAAGAGAGGAAGTCTGTGGTACCCTGGCAGTGCTAGGCTTTAGATTTATAGATCTTCTTTATAAAATATGAATATAGAAATTATAAAAATTGTAGTTACACAGTTGTGTTTAATACATGATGGTGGATAAAATGGATCATTTTTAGTTAGTCTCTGCTAGAAATTCCCACATTACTTTATTAAGCTTAATAAATCCAAAAGTTACTGGATGGTAGTCATGTAATAATGTAAGTCTGTATATACTGATGTTCAGATCAGGATTTTTTAGAGTAGGAGCAGGTGTTGTATCATGCTGAGAGTCACCTTTTATAGGCAATACATACATTTGGAACCTGTTGTAAAATATTTTTTGGGTCTTGCAGTAATTCCACTTAATGTGCATGAGGTGCACATGCATGTATGCCCTGTACAAGAAGATAATTCCTTAAAAAATTATCTTTCCACTGAATTTCATGGGAATGTTTTTGAATGATTATATAGAGAATTACTAGAGAATTTTCAGGCAGCGTAAAAGCACTCCAAGAAATTAAAATAATAGGTTGTTAAATAACATGGAAAATGTTATTTGTTTGGGTTTTCTTAATGGACATCATTTCAGAAAAATGAAGAACAGCAGAAAAAGACTGCAGAACGCTGTCTTCTCCCACTGCCTCTGCTGAGTCGCAGCTAAGTAGTCGTGTCACATACTGAAAATACTAAAAGTCATGCAAAGCGCAGGGAGGCACAGGAGGTTCTATTTATGAAGTCATAATAGAATTTATGTCCTTATAATGAGTTACAAAATCTTGCTACTAAGGTTTAAGTTACCTACTGTAGCCAAACACGAGTTCAGACAGTTTTGTATTTTTAACCTGTGTTCTATCAGCTGAAGACTTCCGTTAACAAGGACATGCTGAGGCCTACGGGAAGAGTGGTGGGCATTATAAAACGAAACTGGCGGCCGTATTGTGGGATGCTTTCCAAGTCACAGATCAAAGAGGTGAGGAAATAATCCACTTATTCTAAGTGCAGGGTTGGTTTTTTTTCTTTATTTGGAAATCAGCTGTTCCTTTTTCTGGTTGTTCATAGGCAAGGCGCCATTTGTTTACACCAGCTGATCGCAGAATCCCTCGTATTCGAATAGAAACCAGACAAGCAGATACGTTGGAAGGGCAGAGAATAATTGTTGCTATTGACGGTTGGCCCAGGAATTCCAGGTATCCTAATGTAAGTTTAGGCATTTTCTTCTGAACTTTTAACTATCTGATTTTTTTGTGTTTCTGAGGTAAAATATTTATTATCCGCAACACTGAGTAACTGCAAACAGTGTTGAGATGAAGTTTAAATTCTTTGAGTGCCATTTGATGGTGCGAATTAAGGAAGTCCCTAAATGATTTAATTTACTCTTACTACCAGCTATGGGGTTATCATTCTTAAAAAAACTTAATCATCCAGTTCTGCAGTGAACATACACGTGCTGCTTAAGGTGCTTTTTATAGATTAACCGGGGACTTCAGTCTGGGTTCCTAGAAATGTGAATCTTTCCCTCTGATTTTGCTCATTCACGCATACCAATCACTGTTTTGTCAGCTATTTGACAAATGCACCAAATGCAATCAAATTGCCAGTGGGTTAAAAGTAGTTAAAAGTTCAGTGTAAATAACGGAGGCTATATGAGAAACTGAGGACACTGATTTCCATTTGTGTTGAACACTGGCCGGGTTTTGAACAGTCTTCCAGTGGCTCCTGTGGGAATGCACAGCTTGTAATGAAGCAGAGCACAGGTGTCTCCTGCTAGTTTAGAGAAACGAAGGGAACATGGAATATATAGAAGAAGCATTAACACAAAGACAGCATTACTGCAGAGAAGCGAGGAAGAAGGCAGAGTTGATGTGGTATTAGGGTGTGAGATGTGTGGCACAAGGCAAATCCATAGAGAAATGAGAGTGTACTAGTTCTGCTGCTTTTGCAGCAGTGATTTTTCCTTCCTTTAAAAATGATTTCACGTTTATAATTTTTGGAGTCTTAATTGTGGAGAATTTAGAGCCATTCTAAGAAAAGAGGCTGGATGGACTCGGTTCAGGCTTACTGAATAAATGTTTAAAATTAAATTTCTCTTAAAGATGAGAAAGTTAACCAAATTAAAAATGATTGCTCCTACTGTGTGGTTTAATATAAGGATAACCTAAGGGTTAATGTTGTCAAATACTTGTTTTTGGATAAATGGTATCGCTTGGTGTGTGTGTGTGTGTGTATGTACCTATGTTATTCCTCAGGGTCATTTTGTAAAGAATTTGGGAAGCGCTGGAGATAAAGAGACAGAGACAGAAGTTCTTCTGCTTGAACATGATGTCCCTCACCAGGCTTTTTCCCAGGCTGTCCTTAGTTTCCTACCAAAAATGCCATGGAGCATTACAGACGAGGTAATAATTTGTAAATTATTGTAGTAAGTACTGTGCCTTCCCCTTCTATGCAAACTGAATTTCTTGAATATCCCAATGCACCAGAAATAGATGAGAAATGTTGTCCAGGACTGTTTTGTCTTAGTGTGAACTTTCAGCTGGATTTCCTATGGAAGTAAGAAGTCTTCAAGTTTTTGCATTTTGGCTAAAACTGCATTTGTTGGGGATAAATATTTTAAGATAAAGATGATACTACAGGTTTTGTTAAAGAATAAACAGATAAAAGAAGGTTTTTTGCGAAGGAGAGAGACTGCAATTCCAGCAATTACACAGTCATCCCTAAGAGATTTTCATCTTGCAAAACAGCTTTGTAACCAAATGTGGCAGCCTGTCTGTCATTCTAAATAATCCGAGGCATGGAGACTGTAATATATTTCTGCTGTAATACAGTAATTAAAGAAAGTGAAATTTGTGTTTGCAGAATTGCTCATGTAATTACAGTTAGTGAATTTTACATTTTCCCCAGTAGCTTGGTTGCTTTAGAATTTATGGGAAAATGTCATCAGGGAACACTTTGAGCATGATATTTTTTGATTTGAGTTGGGCTGAGTGTTTTTAGGTTTGCATTTTAATTTCCTGGAGGTCAGTTACTTCTATTATAATTTACTACCTACTCCATTTTTTTCCTCTGAATGTGGAAACAGGAGGAATCTTTATGTAAACCAGCTTTCTAAAAGTCTGGTATCTTTTTGTAGCCATTTTGCAAGGGTAGATACTTCGAAAGTGTGCAGTTCCTTTCAACTATGTAGTTGTCTAAGCCTTGGAAAGCTAGACTTGAGAGCAGTCATATCCAAGACAAGTCATTCAGCTGGACATCAGTCAGAATTTCACTTAAAAAAACTCAATTTCTCGTCCTGCTAATTCAAAGATCGTGGTGAAACTATGGTTGTGTTCTGATTCTCTTCCTCATTTCTATAAAACAAAAAGAAAAAATTAGTACTTAATCTTCTGTGTTACTTTTTCTGTCATTGTAGTTTCTGCATATCTGTTTTGATCTTGTCCTAAAACAAACAAAAAAAACTGCCCAAAACAAAATAAACATTCAGAAAATACTTGGTTGCTTGGGAAAGTCTTACATAATGTGCCTTTCTCAAATGATCATTTTTACTTTGAAAAGCAAGGTGTCCTTGAAAACAATTTTTTGTTTCTTTTAAATTTCAGGATATGAAACACAGGGAGGACTTAAGGCATCTGAATGTTTGTAGTGTTGATCCTCCTGGTTGTACAGATATTGATGATGCCTTACATTGTAGAGAAATAGGAAATGGAAATCTAGAGGTATTGTATCAATCCAGTAATTTATTTATTTACTTCTTCCTTTATTTTATAAACAGTGCAGTAGCAGTAAATGATATGTGCAAAGCCCCAGATCCGTCATAAATAAATTAATGGTGTTTGCACAGCTGCAAGATGGTAATAAAAGAAGGGAGTTGATTTGCATCAGATCAGTGTCAAAAGTGGGAATTTAGTGTCTTCTAAATTCACCCTGCTTTATCTTCATTTGACATGAGAATTTAACATAAAATTTATTTACTGCTTTAGCTAAGTATTGTAAACAAGCATATTTACAGCTAAGATAAGGAACTAGTGAAAAAAAAAAGTGCTAAGCTACTGCTATAATGCCTGTGGAGTTATTATTTTATTAAAAAAAAAAGGCAGTAAAAAGCTACAGGCTTAACACCAGCTCTACCCCCTTCTGTCTGATTCAGTCAGATTGTCTTCTTTAGCAATTAATTTGGAATTGTAACAGTAGGATGTGCAAGAATGGAATGTCCAGCAAACAGAAAAGCAAAAACAAATTTGCAGTGAGTCTTGAAGAACATGAAAGAGGTTATTTGAGCCCTCAAAGAAAAGTTGCATTGGTAGTGAATATAACTTTCCCCTAAATGTACAAATGCCCTTCTTTTTGAATAATTGCTGCAACTGTTCATTTTTTTAATATCAGTATGATAGGCTTTAACTATTCTTATTACGAAATATGGGAGCTGCTGAAAGGAACTGGGAATGGATAAGTTGGTTTGTAAAAATGTGGGAAAGTTTCTTGCATTCTGAGAACTGTTTCTGTTTTAAGAGGTGCATAACGTGATGCTTGTTTTTTAGGTCGGTGTACATATTGCAGATGTGAGTCATTTTATTCGCCCAGGAAATGCTTTGGATGAGGAATCAGTAAAAAGAGGAACAACAGTGTATCTGTGTGAAAAAGTAATTGTTTTCTACAGCTTCTTGTATGATTAAGTGGTTGGATTTTCATTGCTTTCCACTTTTAATTCTTGGGAGTGGAGACATTATTTCTGAACTAAGGAGAAAAAAAAAGTAGACAATTTGTCTAAGGCAATTTTATTTTCCGTTTTATCATTTTAAAAGCCATTATCTGGACAATAGCTCATTTAACTCTGGTTTGAAGCATTATTAGCATGTGGTTCTGAAACTGGAATGCTGTTTTAATTCCGATCTGAAATTGTAGAAGTGGCCTGGTTTTTGCGTTTTTTGTGATTCCTAAATCTCTGAAGGTTCCTATGATTTGCATTCATTAACACTGTAGACTTAGTCCTGGTTATTTTTTCCAGACCACAATTTCTTTCCAGAAATCACTATTACTAAAAACATGATAACTAAAATGAATCTTGGAATGAATTTTCTTAAATTGGCTTACCTTTCTTTCAGAAATCTGAGCTTTCTTGGCAAAAAAAAATTATCTTTAAGCTTTTATTATCTTAAAAATCAGGAAGTTAAAATACTAACTTTATAAATTACTAATTTTTATTCTTTACTTTGCAGAGGATTGATATGGTTCCAGAGCTACTTAGCTCCAACTTATGCTCCCTGAGATCTAATGTGGACAGGTATATGTATATGATCCATATTTTGATCCTGGCAAGAAACCACAGTTGTTTATGTATGGATTTTAACAGATTTTCCCCTCCTTCTCTCTCTCTCTCTCTCTCTCTCTCTCTCTCTCTCTCTCTCTCTCAGGCTTGCGTTTTCATGCATATGGGAGATGAACCATAAGGCTGAAATTCTAAAAACCAGATTTACAAAGAGTGTTATTAATTCCAAGGTAAGTCATGTAAATATTACTATAATTCTGAAAAAAAAGCTGTAAACTGTATTATAAAAACAATAATCAACAGACTTGATAATAAAGTTTTCTTTCTGATTAATGATTTCTATTTTATTAAAATTAGAAAATGGTGCTGAAATACTAAAACTAAAAAAAAATGTTTGATTCTTCTGTGTTCTTCTCAGCCTCTAAGGCTGCAGTGTTTACATGTGCAAGTTACTGTGTGTATGATGTATATAGCACATGGCTGATATATACCAGCTAGTCAGTTAAATTCAGTGGATTCTGTAGATGTTCAATACATTTCTGAAAATTACACCTCTAATGTGTAAAATACATGAGATCAGCAAAAAAAACCTGCACTGTAAATGCCCCGTATATCTTAGTATCTTGCATAGATCTGTCCTCATTTGTCCATTATTCTTTGTGAATAACAAGCATTTAGGTATTGAATGTAAAGCTTTGTATTCTTGTGAAACAAGTTAAAACAGCAAGCTGCACTTTCTGCAAGGCAGAAAGAACTATTGTTTTGGGTTTTTTTATGAGTGTTCAATTATGTATCATGATATCTGCTTTTTTTAACCTCTTCAAGGCTTCACTTACATATGCTGAAGCACAGATGAGAATTGATTCAGCAACTATGAATGATGATATTACTACCAGCCTACGTGGACTAAACAAATTAGCAAAAATTCTGAAGAAGAAAAGAATTGATAATGGGTAAGCCATGCAGTGTACCTGTTACCTTTTCCCCCACCTTTTTTTCTGACTGTTCTTGCTGTCAAAATATATTATGGTTCTGTGTCCATTTTTCTAGTGAAAATCTTGTGAAAGAGAAGTATTTTGTAAATTTTGATTTGCATAAGAATGCTTATCCTTACTTCCCAAAAAATACAAACTAGGGATATTAACTTTTTCTTCACAAGATCAATCAATATGGATCTCATAGAGTCATAAAAACACAACTAGAGGAGTAGTGTTTGAAATTTCAGGAGCTTCTATGGTGTGTGTTCGCATGACATTTTCTGCAAATTTGAGCATTAATTCCACAATTTTATTTTTAATTTCTGCTAATTTTAAATTATAGTGTCATGATAACCCCAGATGATGTTACAGGCTTGCAGCTCAGCTGCTCTCTCTGCTTTACGGTAGTTTTTTAATACCACTTACTGTCTTCCAGAGCCTTGACACTTGCGTCACCAGAAGTCCGTTTCCACATGGACAGTGAAACTCATGATCCTATTGATCTGCAGACTAAGGAGCTCAAGTATGCATTTTATTTATTAGTTAATTCAGGGTAGGGATGGAATTAAAGGCATGTTTAAATAGCAACATTTAGTCAGTAGTGTACAAAGTTCCTATAATAGTGCAGGACAGTTATAGAATTAAAGGATGTTTTGAAGTGTAAGGGACCTTGAAAGCCTACCTCGTTCTAACCCCCCTGCCATGGGCCCAGACACTTTCCTCTAGACCAAGTTGCTTAAAGCCCCACCCAGGCTGGGCTTGAACACTTCCAATGATAGAGCATCCACAACTTCTTTGGTCAAGCTGATCCTCAGAAAGAGAATTCCTCTATTTTACTGCAGTATTTATTTAGTGAGTCTTGGTCTGTATGCTTTATATATGTGAAGTTCCTAGGAAGAAGTCAAGAAGCTTATCTATTGGTCTTTTCGGGCATTTTAATGAGCGTTTTTCTTTCATTTGGTGTTTTAGAATATTTCAGGGTTATTTTTTCCTTCTGACTCAGTATTTGGAGCTTAATAAGCATTGTTTTTAGTCTTAAAATTGTGTGCCTACTTTTATAAATGTTCAAAACCGCTAGTTAATATTACATAACATTGTTAGGATGGTGGAGTGTTTCTTCATTAGGCACTCAAATGTCTAATGCTTTTCTAACAATATAAAATATTTATCTTGATAGAGAGACAAATTCCATGGTTGAAGAGTTCATGTTGCTTGCCAATATTTCTGTAGCACAAAAAATTTATGATGAGTTCCCAGAGTTTGCCTTGCTTCGGAAACATCCTGCTCCTCCCCCATCAAATTATGACATCCTTGTGAAGGCTGCAAAGTCCAAGGCAAGTTTTTACCATGCTAATTAAGTGAATTAATTATGAAAAGCTGTATTTTCTCTCTGGTTGGCCACTTATCCAGGAATAAGGGCTGGGAAGCAGTATTTTGAAATTGTATCAGCTACACTTTGAAATCGCTGGTATGTGTAGCAGGATAATTGTACCTCTAGGTGAAAGGAAGAATCTTGTGCTTTTTAAACCCTTTCTTAGGTAAAGAAAACATATCATTCTCTAAGTCTTGCATAGTAGCACTTGTCAGCTATGAATGTTTCTCCTCTCCAAGTCAGATGTGATTTTCGAGCCAGTTTTTGGCTTTGGATCATGTACATTATTGATGTACTTAAAAATTGATCAGTCGTATCAAATAACATGTTTCTCTTAAAGTCAGGAAGTAAGAAAATGTGTTTATAGTTTGCATCCTCTCCATAGATCAGCTAGAGGTTTATTTAGCCTGAAACAAGTCATTTAATTAAGGTGTCTGAACAGAAAAAATTACTTT
Source organism: Cnemophilus loriae (assembly GCA_013397755.1). Classification (NCBI taxonomy): domain Eukaryota; kingdom Metazoa; phylum Chordata; class Aves; order Passeriformes; family Corvidae; genus Cnemophilus; species Cnemophilus loriae. The sequence goes on along the minus strand of VZTF01007972.1, from coordinate 3,208,340 downwards.
TCCAGTTCCAGGATCTTTTATTTGAGCTAAACTTGTAACTTTGTAGTTACTGTGATGTGCATTCATATTTCCTTTCCCTTCAACTCTTTCCCCACCCCCTTTTTTTTCTTAAGGTCAAGAGAGAAACTCCCAGATTCTCTCAGTGTGACATAAATAGACAAGCCTAAACCTAGACCATTAATTTTCCACTTCTGTAAAACTGGAATAATGATAATGATTTAATTTGTGTTCTGAAAATTATTTTTAAAGTACTGTTTTACTTGGAAAGCTAAATTCTTGTGCATAGGTAAACATTCTTTTAAATAAACCAAAGTGGCTTTTTTACTACTTTTGACACAACCATCACAAGTAGGTATTAATATGCTATATTTATACTTTTTAAATAAAAATGCAATTATCTTACCATAATACAGGCATAATTTGATCTCCGGATCATACTTTATTGTCAGTGCTGTATGTGAAGGAAAGAGCATTCAACTGATCATGTGATGAAATTTACCTTGTTTCTGGAAATTAAAAATGCATTATTTTCATACTACCTGTTTTTTTATCAGAGAACACTGGCAAACAGGGAACAAAATGTCATACACAGTACTAGTTTTACATATCACTTTTCCAAGCATACATTATAATAATTTTGCAGAGGAAATACCGTAAAGTCAATTATTGACTTTGTGCTTGGATGAGAATCTTTGTGTGGCATAAATACACAGGGTTTTTTTTACATTCTTTCTGATTTAATATAGGGATAGAAAAATCAAACCAAAGGAAATAAGACCTCATTAATATAGGCATAAAGCATTTCTTAGTTCAGAATGTGTGTATTTTCTGAATTCCTAGGCTACTGACTCAGCATTTTTTTTTTGCATAGAGCACTAATAATAATGAGGGAGGGATCTGTGCGTGGATGGATTTTGTTTGTTTGTTTGTTTTTGTACTAGCAGCATTCCATCACATGATGAGATGTGATACCTGTGCTAGTTGCTAAGATTATCCGAGATGTAGCTGTTACATTTCTGCTTATATTCTTAATATTTGCTAGCAATACCTGACCTTTTTTGTTTCTTTTCTTCTCTCCTTCCAGAATTTGGAAATTAAGACAGATTCAGCAAAGGCTTTAGCTGAATCATTAGACAAAGCTGAATCTCCTACATTCCCCTACCTAAATACACTGCTGCGAATTTTGACCACTCGCTGCATGATGCAAGCTGTTTATTTCTGCTCAGGAATGGATAATGATTTTCATCACTATGGTTTAGCCTCACCTATTTATACCCACTTTACTTCCCCTATTAGAAGGTACTTGTATTTTACAAAAGTTTCTGAGAAAATAAGTAAGTGATTTATTTGTGAAAAAATTGTGGTGTTGTCCATTTAAAAAAAGCAGTTTCTGTTCAGTGTTAGAGTTCAGTTGAAACAGCAGAGGCTTACATGGTGGTCCATCTTCATGTACGCTCCCAGGTTTACTGTCCATGACTCCTACGGTTTAGTAACGTTTAAAAAAAAAAATACAAAAATAATAGGAATACATCCCTAGTGCACATGTCTGGCATAGAAGTGCACTTCAGGGTCAGTCAGCATTAGTCTTAGCCAGAGACTGAGGTGGAGTTTGCTCAGTCATTTTTCAGATGGAAGCTACATTTTAATTTTGAGGAGACTGTATTTTACATATGAAAACACTGGTCATTGGGAACTTGCTATTGCAGCTATGGTGTGTACAAGGAAATCATACTTCTTGGAAAAGTATGTTAGTTTTTTCTTCTGACTAAGAAGTCACTGAGTTTTGAAGAAAATAATCATTATCGTGTTTCTTAGAAACATTTCAAGTGAAATCTCTTAGATGTGGATTAAAATTCCTATGCATTTATATGGATAATTTGTGGAACTTCTAGGAGTCCAAATGGTAACTTTTAGTTCTTACCAGATGTATTAAAAAGTTCCTCGCTGAAGTTCTAATAAGTTATGTAACAAGTTTATGCTTTGCAGATCAATGGCATGGAAATCCTATTCTACACTAAATTTGTCTAAATTCATGGGAAATGGAAGAAGAATTGGCTTAAAATGCCATGGTGAAAGATCATTCCTTAGTCCAAAAATAAAACTTTGTTTCTTTTTCTGGTACAATAAAGATTTTATCTTGGCGAAGAGTGTAACAGTATTCTGGCTCTGCAGTGCATCTTTGGTCAGCAAAGAGATGGATGCTGAATTAATAGAGGGAGTTGCCAGCAGACCGTCATTCTTACAAACACTTAAGTCTGTAAGATTCACAAAAACAAACGTATGTTCAGAAACTTTTTTATTAATTTTGAGAAACTGTATCTTCCTATGTCATTGATTTTAACCTCATCTTTGCAGGTATGCTGATATCATAGTCCATCGGCTTTTGGCAGTGGCCATAGGAGCAGACAGTACTTACCCAGAACTCACAGATAAACATAAACTGGCAGAGATGTGTAAAAATCTCAATTACCGACATAAAATGGCACAATATGCACAAAGAGCCTCTGTTGCATTCCATACACAGGTAAGTAGTTCTAAGATGTTAGGATGAACTGTGGACAATGGCTAGTGTAAAACCAAGCAAGAGTGCAGGCTCTTGCTGAGGGTTGCTTCTGACAAAAAGCTTAAAACATTACTTTGCTCGTTCTGAAAAATTCAGAATGGCATCTTGAGGATTCTTTTAGTTTTGTGCTTTTATAAATATGAGTGCTTAATACTACAGTAATGTTATAAATGGTTTATGTGATTTTTTAAAAATTTGCTTTCAGGATATGCTGTGTATTTATCACTAAGTATAGGTGTGTATTTGAATGTTTTATTTTTCTGAGCCAGTATATTTGTAATTCAGAAAGGAACATTCTAAAGCTTTTTTTTTCTTATTTGTGTGTTTTATTTTTGTTACAGCTGTTCTTCAAAACTAAGGGAGTAGTAAATGAAGATGCATATATATTATTTGTAAGAAAAAATGCAATTGTGGTTCTGATTCCCAAGTATGGGTTAGAAGGAACAGTCTTCTTTGAAGAAAAAGACAAACCAACACCAAAACTGGAGTACAACAGTGAGGTATGTTCTTGCTATTATTCTTAAGGTTTGTTCTTAAACACCTTTATTTTTTGATTTGGTAAGTGAGCAGAATGACTAAAATCTATTCTAGTTGGATTTAGAAGAGTAAGAGAGGCTTTTCTAAATGCAAGTTTATTAATCTCTAGTAGTAGTGCCACTATAGTCTTTGTAAGTCTAAATAAGTAGGTTCTGACAAAAATTTGTTTCTGTAATAGGTAGTACTGACATCTAATTAATTACTGCAAAAAATGTATGTACCACATATTACAGCACTGAATATTCAGTGCTGTACAGTAATTTTTAGTTATTTTTATTTACATGTAACAGTGATATTTTCATACAAAAATATTTGTATGAAAACATAGGACATTGCAAATACTGAGTATTTATACAAAATCTGAACTTTCAGGTGCCATCACTTACTGTGGAAGACACAACATTACGTGTATTTGATAAAGTTAAAGTGAACATTACGTTAGATGATTCCAACATCCAACATCAGAAAATGCGGATGGTCTTGGTAGAACCCAAGGTAAGGCACAAAATTCTTAGAACCATATTATCCTTCAGTAATGTTAAAAAATCATCATGTGGTAAAAATGGAAATTTAACCCAGAAGAAAAAAATATAATTTAGCAGCAGCTTGTAATGATTGCTTCATAGCCACTCTCAATAAAACACAGGTCTGCCTTCACTGGCTGTTGAAAAGAATAGAGCCCTCTAAATTAAACTTCCTTTCTGGGCCCATCAGGATATTTCCACTGTTGGGAAAGATAATGATTTGCTGAAGTAATGTTTTGAACTTCACAGTTCTGTAATCAAATGTCCCTCTGAAAATCTGCCAGAATTTGGTAGCATCTTCTCTCTACTCCAGTGAATTACAGCGTAACTGTGATGGGTAGCTCAGAAGAAAACTGTATAATTGCTGGCTTTCAGTGGTAGTTCTGTCTTACACCTCCCACAATATGAAAATTCTCTCTTGATATGTTGTAAGAACTGTAATGTCCTAATAACTGCCTCTAGTCTCAAGACTTTTCAGTTCTAGCTTTTTTGTGCATTTGGGACACTGAGATTTTCACTTGCTCTCACACTTTAGGCCTGATAAGTATTTTGCATGACATTACAAAATTGTGCTTGTAGAGTAAGGTAGGTATGTCTGACTTTCTGGGTAGACAGATGGTTGCAGCAATTGAGTATCCCTTATCACAGAGGAAAAAGAAAATCCAAAATAAGCAAGAGCTTTTTGTTGATACAGTCAAACATTATTACTTTTTTTCCTTGAGAAATCATGCTTCCAAACACATGTAAATATATTCTGATCTTTGAGCTGTTGTCTGAGCTTGAACCATAGAATGGTCATCTACTCCTTTAAAGGTCATCTAGTTCCAATCCCCCTGCCTGGGCAGGGACACCTTTCATGAGATGGGCTTGCTCAAAACCCCATCCAACCTGGCCTTGAACACTTAAAGGGATGGAGCAACCACATCTTCTCTGGGAAAGCTGTTCCAGTGCCTCATCACTCAGAGTAAAGAAATTTTCCCTAATACCTAAACTAAACCTACCCTCCTTCAGCCAGGGAAAGCCATTCCCCCTTTTCCCATCACTGGATGCCCTTGTGAAAAGTCCCTCTCCAGCCTTCTTGTAGGCTCCCCTTTCAGGTCCTGGGAGGCTGCTCAAAGGTTGCCCTGGAACTTCTTCTCCAGGCTGAACAACCCTAACTCCATCAGCCTTTCCTCACAGGAGAGCTGCTCCAGCCCTCTGCTCATTTTTGTGGCCCTCCCCTGGACTCGGTCCCACAGGTCCATGTCGTTCCTGTGCTGGGGCCCCAGAGCTGGATGCAGCACTGCAGGTGGGGTCTCACCAGAGCAGAGGAGAGGGGCAGAATCCCCTCCCTGGCCCTGCTGCCCACGCTGCTGTGGATGCAGCCCAGGACACGTTTGGCTTTCTAGGCTGTGAGTGCACATGGCTGGGTCATGTCCAGCCTCTCATCCACCAGCACCCCCAAGTCCTTCTGGACAGGGCTGCTCTGATCTGTCCATCCCTCAGTCTGCATTGAATCCCTGTGATTTCAAAAACTGGGAGTAGACTATGAAAATTGTAGCAGAGAGGAACCCTTGTATCCTGTTGTGCATTCACATGCTGAGCTGCCCTCTGCTTGTGCTCACCAACTCCAGCTTGTCAAGAGCTTCTGCTGTGGGCATGACTCAGGAACATTCCTGTGGCCATGACTCCAGTCTGAGGGACACTGAAAACAGACACAAAGTAAGGCTAATGCCAGCTGATGGTTGGGGTGCAAACAAGCTGCTGGCTTTATCAATAGGGGTGCTGCTGCTTCTCTTTGCCTTTTTCAGCTTTTATTTCAGGTTAGTGTTCTACCTGTGATTGTTCTAAGATGGTAGACCCTCGGTTAGGTGATTTTCTAAATCAGAAGTTTCTGATGTTGACGCAGTTTTTGTAAAAGGTCTGTACAAGTAAACTCTACTTTTACCAGGATAGTAAAAATTGAAAAAAAAAATGTTCTGACTTCTGTTCTTTTCTTACTGTAGATATTAGGAAATGATATGCCTGCAAGTCTGTCTGCAGAGGCAAGCAGCAAGGATGAACCGGAGAAAAAGAAAAAGAAGCTACAAAAATAGCTGGATAGAAAAGTTAAGAAATCACAAGTATTTGCATTTATATATTTTTCCCTATGGGCAAAATGCTAGAAGCAGGTTTTGTTTACTTTTTAAATACACATTTTAATAATCTGTAAAGAACTTTTTTTAAAGCTACTGTTTTACGACTATGAATGCAGAACAAGTTTTAAAATCATGTATATCTACACCTTTGTCCTGTGGGTGAAAATAAATATTTCTGCACAGTGAAGAAATGATTGTAGAGTTTCTTGCAAATGGCCTTAAGGCTGGTTTGAGAGTCTGACAGAAGTCAGCACTTCAGTGCATTCTCTTTAGCACCTCAGAACTGAAAGAAGTAATTGAACAATACAGGTATTAAAGAAATGTCTTTATTCTGTTTCACTACTCAATTTACAATTAGACATGTCAAAAGACTCTCTTTAAAACTACTGATATTAATTTAATGTAAACAATGACCGTTTTGTGCAATGTGTGCCAACCAATGCATTAAGAACAACTACAGAAACAGAATGGTCAAGTGATTTCCATGGTACTTTGCACAGTAGGTTTCTTCTACAAATCAACTGTACAAACATAAAAAAATAGACATGTTTTCATAAAATAAATATTTCCCATCTAACTGAAAACTACAAAACAGGACAGAAAATACAGGCAATCCAGGTGGGGGGGATCCTTGATCACTTCTCACATTCACCCATTTCTGCTGTTAACTTTTTTCTTACCTTTAAGAAAACACTAATACAGGATGAAATTAAGTACTTTAGGGATTGCTTTTTTACTTGTGAATACTTCAAAAGCCTCTGATCATTGAACATACTATAAAAACAATCAAAAAGTTTAGTTAAAAAGTAAAACCAAATCTTACTTATACACATAACTCAGAAAAATTCAGAAACAGATCATAATTTGGACTACGCTGCTTAACGTTCATTAAATTTACATTACTATTTTAGTAATCACAATTGCAAAAATAAATCCTTTGTACAGTATTTTCAATTGATTATTGTTAAAATTATCATGAGAAACAGATATGACACAAGGTCATACATAACTTCTACATCTCAGACAAGTTGTATCCTGCTTTTGAGTGACAAAACATAGAAGCTAAAGCTAAGAATTGAAGGCCCTATTCGATAAAACTTGTTTTCCAGAAGGTCGAGTTAATTTCCTGTTAACAAAATTCATCCTTTAACAGTTATCAATTCAGTGTATTTCCAGCTTCTAATAGGGCACTGTTTGAAGATCATGAAATAGCTGATATATGACACTAGATGCCATTCCTGTCAATCCCACATGCATTACAGAAATAGTGATGAAATTGCTACAGAAGTAAAAATAATGCACATCATGTTTGCTCATTAGATTTCTAAAGTAAATTTTTTTATATTTATTTTTGCAATGTGAGAACTACAATCAAGTGATGCAGACAGACATTTCCCTTTTTCTTAAATATGTTTTTCAGAAAGCCTTTACTAGGAAATTATTAATGAAAATATTTCAAGAACTGCTCTATTCAAACAACGTACAACTCTCAGGTCTAACACACTGATTTTAATGCCATGAGATTCTGTTCACACCACCCCTTTTGAGATTTTTTTAAAATGCTGTCTTGCCTTCAGATTTAGGTCTGACCAATAGGTTTCAGGCCTAGTGTGCCAATCAATAGCTGCTCATCAGCCTCCGCTGTCACTTTGGTACAAGCTTTTCTGTGGGTTGTGGAATAGAACAGAAAGCAGAACTTCTATCCAGTATCCTGGGACATCCTTGCTATGAAAAGAGAGGAAGACTGCTTCACCTGGAACACTTGTTAGAATGGACCTCTGTTTTTCATTAATCTAACAAAGTTTACCAGAGCTCTACATAAGCAGAGCCCAGAAATACCAGTGTATCCCTTATCTCTTCTTTCCCTCTTAGTTACTAGGGCCACAAGATTACCATATGGATTTTTTCCCCCTATTCACATTTATAAATTCCAGAAGGTTCTTCCAAACAAATATAGGCATATTCAACAAAACCTGATTTGATTACACAAAGGGAGTTCTGGGCTTCTGACCCCCCTCAAGCCATCATTTTAATTCACTGATGGTTTTCCTGAAAGGATCAAAGGTCTGCTTGTATTAATACCTTTTGTAATAAATGGCATGCAAAAGTTAATTATATTTTTAAGGGTTTATCTAAATATTTTGGTAATTTCTGTAAGCAACATAATAATACTAGAAATTAAACGTAAGAGTGAAGTAAAAGTGGAATGGTGTACTTTAATAGAAGAAAAGCTGCACGATTTTCTTAGTGATGTACTGAGACCAGTGAATCTTACTGCACCTTCTTAGGTTCCTTCCAAAGGGTACCAGAGCATCAGTTTGGACACAAGTGTTCTTTGGAGACACTGCTAGTGTCGAGTGATCAACTCCAAGTTTAGTACTAATACAATTACCAAAGCAACAACACTATCTTTTAAAGTAACCAATATTACATTTTACTTAAATACCTGGTAAACCTAACTGACATCACAGATTTCTGTCAAACCAAGGAAGAAGCTGCTCAGAGAATTGCTAAACAGCTTTTTTGACATAAAGCTTATTTTATATTACTAAGAACTAAACTTGGCGTTTGCTCTCATCACACCCCAGAGCAGTTCACTTCTGTCCAGTGACTTACTCTTGGTACCAGTGCTATCATTCATGAAGCCACACAGTAACTCTGGTTGGAGAAAAGCAATCCAAATCCAGACTAATACCCTTTTTACTTTTTTTTTTCCTACAAAGAAAAATGTCCCTCATGCCTTTAGGAGGGACAAATCTTAAAATGTAGGTATTTTGGCAGTTATACTGGTTCCTATGCAAGTTATCCTAGGCTGCTCATGGAATCCACCCCAGTCACAGAATACAATTCTGTGGAAGGAATACAATTCTGAAAAAAACCTATTGTTTCTCTGTACCAAATCTAGACACCTTAATTTTCAAAAAGGATCACTTAATGATACTAATAAATTTCTTAATAAGACCTGAAAAATCCCACATTATTTAAAAACTCCCTTAATATATACCAAACAGTTTATTACATTTGCATTAGAAAAGCAAAATAGTATGTATAATCCAGGTAACTGAGGTCATTTGTATAAAAATTTATTAGACACCACAGCTTAAGTTCTCCATCAGAAAACTACATACCACTTTTGTGAAATCCCTGAACTTGATTTTCATTTTTATGTTTCCAAGCAGAAATGTTGCAAGATGCATTTTGACCAAATACTGTGCTATGTGTTTTGGCTTTTTGAAAACAGGATTGCTTCTCTGGAGATTTTGTTCTCAGCAACTGATTGTCCTTATGGCTTAAAACAGAACACTCCTGGGTGAATAAGAAAAAGTTAGTTTTAAAACCATTTTAACAGAAATTCTCCAAAAGAAACAAGATCCAAGCCTACTATCTGCAAATTTCAAGTATAGTAAGCACCTTAAGTACCAACTCTACCCTTCTGAAATGAGAAAGAAATGAAGTAACATGTTTTCTCTACAAAGATCTTTGAAATGTGCTGTCTCCAAGAACCACCTCATTTCAAGGGCTCATTTGCTCTGAATGTCTGAATGAGCCACACTTGAATCTTTCAGCCAGCAAGGCCTGTGCTTTTTTCTTTTCGTTCCCTGGGGGTTCTCAGTTGTAAGGTTTGAATGAAGCACTTAATGCCTTCACACTTTAATCCTAATCTCAAATGCAAAATTTAGTTTAGTCAGGACCCAGCAGTTCAAAGACTAACAGTGAGAAAAGGCAGCTGAATGACATTGGCAGGTCCCTCTAGGACAGGTTTGATATCAGACAATTGATTCTGGTAAGTACGTGCACACGTAAAATCCATGTCCAACAGGGTGACCAGGGCAGGATCTTAGATGAGTATTTTTAGAAGTTAATGACAAAATACCCATCTATTGTTCTTGTAAGGACACATTTGTCCTAGTCTTAAATGAACAGAGTTTAAAATTTGATGTCAGTGGTCTGAAAGGCACCATCAGTTTGCACTTCCCCTTGGCAGAGAAGTGGCTTTTAGCATGTCACATCCAGAAGTGAAGTTAGGGTTGAATGGGTTTACTTGAGGTTTTTTTATAATCTGGTACTAATGGTTGCTCCTGTCTCCCCTTGAAGGACTTTCAAGACATAGCATACCATAAACTACAAAGTTTGTGGCACCATGCTACCATAATTACTGAGAGGAGAGGATCTTTGCTCTCTTCTCCAAAGAAACTAGCCTTGCTTCCAGTTCTCTGGAAGAAGAACTCCTTCCTATCGGTCACAAGATTGAGAGGTTAGGAGCCTTGCTACATATGTATTGTCTTCTGTTTGTTTTTCAGATAGGTCATCAAAGAGCTTTTAATCAAAAGACTGTACCCATGCAGAAAGTTCCCTACCAAGTCAGCATGCCAGGTAGGGTCTAGGACTTGATGCTAAGTTTATAAAAATTAGCAGCAAACAATTTTTCCCCAGAAATGTCCTTCTCCACAGGCCCGTGTTTAAAAACTTAGCAATAAATGAAGCAGCAAGAACAAAAGAAACAAAAATAAGAGACAGACTACAATAGTCATGAGCAGCCTCACTACTACTGTTCATGCATATACCTCGGTTTCCTCCAAAACCTTTGCTTTTATCATAAAACATATTCATTTTATTGCCAGTTTAAGAGATTTGTCCTGCATTTATTCAACATAGTATCTCAAATGATGCTACATTAACATCTTTGTTATCATCTGACAGTCTCTCCCCTCAGGCTCCCTGAAACTAAATAAAATGGGGAACGGATGCTTTAGATGGGAGGCCTATCACTTTTTTACCACAATTTATCTCCTACCTTTGTTCTAAGCAGCTGAGATTTATTCTGAAACACAACAGTATTCACATCATTTTCTCTGCAACTGTTTTCAGCCCCCACAGTATCCATAATGCTGTTTCCACAAGTCTGTGTATTGTAACCACTGTCCACCTGAAATCAAAAAGCAGGACTTGAAAAATGTACTGTAACTTAACACAAATAAATCCTTTAGATCCCTGATATGATTTGCATTTGATTAACAGAACTTAATCCAACGAACCAACTATGACTGGTTAATAAAAAAAGCAAATTGTAAGCAGGGCTGTCAGAATTAGTTTGGATTAAGTGAAATATACTACTGTACATAGCAGTAATTGCTATGCTAGCTCCACCGAAAGAGGGGATGGAGGGAAGGCATAAAAGTCAGGATATCGCCTGCATGCCATATCTAGTAAGAGAAAATAACAATTACTTCCAGATTAGTATATGTATTCCAAGTTATGTTGAGCTCAGTTTTACAGAGAAACAAAACAATGTATTTTTACCTGAATACTACTGTTGTCACAAGGAATTGCACTGCTTTCTGCAAGAGGTGACATGCACATGCGAGAGCTTTCAATACTGAAAGTAATGCCTGTCATAAAGCTGGTCATTGGTGTATTGCTACTGCCAATTGTTTCTTTTATCCAAGTGTTTTCCTCTGACACTTCAGCTGCATCAGCCATGTCTACAGTATTATTTTCCTTTAAGCCTTCTATATCCCGAAATGATGACAACCTTTGATGACAACCTTCTGAGTGATCTGGTGCAATAGACACAGTTGCCACCACAAGATGTGTACCATGTGCAAAAGTATCACTGTCTTCCTGATGTAAGTTTATTCCATTATCCATTTCTGGAAACCGAGCTTCTGCTGGAGAAGCGTTTTCCTTGTCTTCCTCATCTTCATCATGATTCTCAACTGCAATTGGTATTCTAATGACAGAAGTTTGATATTGGGCAGTTCCTCTACAGGCTCCAAGCCTCATAGGAGAGCAATTTTTAATTGGAGAACAACCATCTATGTAAGGACTTCTTGTACTTGGGGGTGTCATTCTGTTTGAGGAAGAAGGAATATCTGGAGAACGAAATGTAAATTTTCTTTGGTCTGAAAAAAAACAAGCAAAGTTTAACTCCACCTGATATCGGATAGAAAAGATTCATTATTCTCAAAGCCCTACAGTTCACTGAATAATTTATAGCCAACTACAGAGTATTTCACTGACTGTTGCCTCCCAACCCAATCAAATAAGCAACCCCAAAAACCAACCCCATCACCCATACATTTCAGCTACCATGGTAAAGGCAAGTTTTTATCCTGCCAAATTTCTATGACATGATTTGCTGTATTGGAGACCTTGTATTTTCAAATGTCATTACTATACAGTTTTCAAAGGAAAGTGGGTGAAGGCTGGTTCTATGTTTTTTTCCTAAACAAATATCAATACACAATCTACAGGCATTTAAATTTTTGGCAGCAATGAAGTTTAAGATCAAACAAGTGAGAAAACATCTATGCAATCTCCATATATAACAGTGTAAAATACCATTAATCAGAATGTATAAAAATCACGTATAAACACGTATAATCATGACAAATGTGTATAATCATGTATAAAAAAGGCATTAAGCCTTACCTTATCCAGGTATGGATACAGCATGAAACAGTGACATTTTCTAAAGCAATGACGACACAAAATGTCTGTGATTTCTTCACCAATCATTTCATTTCAAATAATCTTCATGATGGCATGATTTGAAAGCTCAAGCTAAACATTCTTTATTGACATGAAAATGCTTCAGGCTGGGCCAAATCAGAATTGTAACCTGACTCAGTTCAGACATGTGGCTTTAAAACCCCTACCACACTAAATTAACCCTCTTAACTTTTCTTCATTCTTATTAGTTCTCAATGCCTTCTTCCAAAATATTTTCCCTAGTTGATCTGTTGCAAGCATATACATTTCATTGTTTCACATACTTCACTGCTGAGCAGCAGATGTGTCATATAGGAGACTGCTGGTCTGCCAAGCACAGGAACTTGTCCCCAAACAGAAAGAGGTTCCACTAAGAATTTACAAGTTTTTATAATAAAAATACATTACTCAAGATAGAGTAATACATATACAATTAAACCATACCTGAGAGTGGTGTTTTTCTTATGTGAAAAGCAATTGGTGAAAAAGTAGGAGAACCATTATGTGCAGGAGACCCTTCTGAAAATGGGGGACTGGTTATACTTCCCAGACTATAAGCTTACAGGCAATCCAGAATAGGACTCGATGAAAACTGACCCTTCAGAATTAAAAAAAAAAAATAAAAAAAAAAATAAAAAAAAATCAAACCCACAGGGCATTATTTTGATAATGTAAACTTTGGCTAATATGTATATATAAAATTGTTCTAACTAAAAAGCTGAATATGGCAGCACTGGGAAAGACTAATCCTTTACAATGACAATCTCTATTATTAGTTTAGCTTCAATATTTCAGTTGCAGCTCTTCACCTGGACTTTATGCCTCTGCACAGGGGAAAAGATCAATGAACTCAAACTGTCATGTAATACCAACTAGGACTATTTTATCCATTATATTTAAGAACTATGAGAAACCTAAGTAGAGAATTAATGCTATCTGTGTATCTAGTCAAGTGTTTAATCTAAATTTCTTGCTCATATCAATGCAGATGAAAGTAAGACACTATTTATATTTTAATGGAATCCATGTTAACTACTTAATTCAACAGCAGACAAAAGACAAAAGTATTTCTCCTGAAGAAAAGAGAATAGTGGTCACAACCTTGCTTAAGACTATCATGCAATAAAAACCAACCAAACCAAACAAAACCAAAACAAAAAACCCAACCAAACAACAAAAAAACCACCACAAACCAAAACCCACTCTCCCCCCGGCCCCTTCTGGCACTATAATTATATTGTAGGAATTTACTAGGTTACCTTTTTTTAAGGTACACTATCCTAGTGTAGATAGGTTTTTTCCTAGGTAGGTAGTCACCAAACAGATGAAGCTATATCACCTAAACCACTTTAGCTGTGCTCTGTGCCCATGGGGATAAGGTTTATTTTGTTTAATTTTAAAAATGGACATTATATTCTGTGTTCTAATAAAAGGCTATTCAGCTGAAAACTCTGGCCAATGGGAAAGAAAAAAGCATATTTAGCACTGCACTTCAAAGATCCACAAGTCATTTCTTCCACTATAAATGAGTTCATGAGATTTAAGGGAAATAATTATATCACATGTTCATATCAACTGGTATTGTAGACAGCAATTCATGGATTTAAATAGGACTTTTTTGGTCTACACATTTTATGAAAAAAAAAGGTTTTAACATGCTTTCAGCAAGTCTTTTGTATGTTTTAATTCCAACTTCCTTTCCATAACAAAATTAAAACATAATTCCCTATACAAAAGGATAGCAGCATAACAAAATAATGTGAAAGAATAAAAAGTCAGTAATATATTCCTCCAAGACTTTCGTTTTGTTCACATATTTGTTTCAGAATTTGGAATTTGAAAAAGGAAAAAAGAAAAAAAAAAAACAAGCCACCATCTTTTAGTCTCACACCTAATCTCTCATAAACTACACCCCACCCAGCCCACAAAACAGGCTACTTACTGAACTAGATGTGTCCAGGGGGCTTCTGCACCGGACTGGAGATAATTCTATTGAACAAAGCACTCCAAGTGGCTGACTACCACAGGGACTATGCAGAGAAGGGGACAAACATGCAGATACATTCCCATTCTCTTCTAAAAACAGCTTTCTTCTGAGTGATGAAGAGCTCAGATTTTCCTGAGACTGATCTGCAAATTCATCAGTTCTAAAATATTCACCTAGAAATGTGGGGGAAAAACTGTTTCCAATAAGAATGCAGGAAAAAAATACATTCCACTAGAGACATATATAATTAAATTAAAACATTTAATCCAATTTACCAATACAGCAACTAATTAATCTGTTTAGTCACCTATCCCAAAGGATTGCTTGTTATTCCTACAAAAAGTCACCTCTGTCTACTAAGGTTCATTCCACTTCTGCCTATCATCCCTTAATACTCAAGTCTGAATTTAAAAAAATAAAAAATATTGGCTTGTATCTACTTACTGGCCTTTCCCTAGAATTGTATTATTCCTCACATCTGAGCTGTCAAACAGGGATTATGTTACTAACCAAGCAAACCTAGACTCTTTTTCAGGTCTCCCATATGCTTTGATGGTCGTCATGATATATTCAGAGGCAAAACAGATTAGACTTTAAGAAAGTCCAAATAGTTAGCAGTTTACAGTAGGAAAGCACAAACTAAGACCCATTAAAATGTGCTCAGATTTACCAGGTTACCTCAGGTTTTTTTCTCTTGCTCTATTCCAGTTGGATATTCCCTGTACGAGATATTTTTCATGGACTCCCAAACTATGTATTGATGGAACCATTTGTTAAGACAAAAAGCAAACGCAATAGATATGGTTCTGTTTTGTTGGCCCACAGTCAGGGTTCTGAATTTCAGCAGTGGGAAAGGAGCAGCCAAAATGCTCTGAGCTGGCTCTAGCCACTGTTCCCACCTATTAGCTGTAAGATCAGGCCCTTCCAGCCCCCTTGCCTGAGAAGGTGGTAGCAATTGCTTGAGGTAGCACTTAAAATCAAACAGTTAATTTGGACTCTCGCCTCCTCACTCAGCAGTCATGGCTTTTTTGCCACCACACAACTTCTAGTCCCCACCATGGCTTCAGGTACACTAAAGGCAGAGTTACAGCTCAGCTTTACTCAAGGCAAGGTTGGGCTTTGAGCCTCTTGGCCAGCATCTGTAAATCAAACAGCTCTGCTAAGACAAATTACTGCTCTGTTTGGGGGAGCACAGGGTATCTTCTGCTTATGACCTTTCAGGCATTCAGAATGTTAATCAATTTCATAGAGTCATAGAGCATCCTGAGTTGGAAGGGACACACAGGGATCATTCAAGTCCAACTCCTGGCCCTGCTCCGGACACCCCAAGAGTCACCCCATGTGCCTGATGTCCAAATGCTCTTGAACTCTGTCAGGCTGGTGCTGTGACCACTTCCCTGGGGAGCGTATTCCAGTGCCCAACCATCCTCTGGGTGAAGAACATTTTCCTCATATCCAACCTAAACCTCCCCTGACACAACTTCAGGCCATTCCTTCAAGTCCTGTCACTGGTAACTAGAGGGAAGAGATCAGTGCCTGCTCCTCCTCTTCCCCTCATGAGGAAGTTGGAGATGGCAATGAGGTCTCCCCTCAATCTCCTCCAGGCGGAACCATTTCCAGTTGTCCTCCATATCCCTCCTTTTTTAATCTTTACATCCACACTCATAGCATTTAAGTCACATGTCCCATGCAACATGCAGTAACTGTCTATTCAGGACACATACTTAAAACTTTCATTCATACATTTTGTTTTCAATATTTCACAAGACAAACACCAAGGCAACAATACAAAACCAAGTTTTCTATTTAGACGTTCATAATTAAGTTTAGATATTGCATGACATACCTAGTATTTTCTCTAAATTAAAATCCACTGGCAGTGACAGTACTGTCTGACAAGCAGCTGCAATGAATAAAACCAACAAAATTAGCTTACAGTGACCTTTTACTAGAGCTGTAGAAACAGAAATTCACTTTCAAATTGCACTGCAATTGAGCTATTTAAATTACAGTTGCAGTAAGGAAAAGTGTTAATTAAAGTACGATTTTGATTTTACAACACTACATGCAGCACACTAGGCTTAGAGATAAAAACCCAAGAGTTTTAGGAATGCCTCTCTAGAGGCTTTTATGTTAACTGAGATGAGAGGCCTCTGACGAAAGGAAGGATTCAAAAAGAAACAGCAGAAAAATCAAAATACCTTGGGGAAAAACACTACCAATTTATCTAAAATGATGCAGTTTAAAAGATGTATTAAGATTTATGATATTTATTTGGCATAGAGAATAATCACGATTCTCTAACCCAAAACAATCCACCGTATTAAAGGTCTTTCAAAACTGCAATTTACTTGTAAACCTGAAGCTCACATTCACTTTTTAATCCAGAAAAAGTACATACAATGAGTTGGAAAAAATGCACTCCACAATCTACAGGGGACTTAACTTTTTACTTGAAAAAATACAACAGAGTATAATAGAATTAAATTGCTATGAGAAATTGATATTAATAGTACCATACAGTTCAAGAAAAACTATTTCTGCAGTAACACTAACAAACAAATTTGTTTGTTAACAATAATTATAATTTCTTTTTGAAATTAAATAGCCATTAAAAATGGGTTGTTTTTCTTCAGAGAAAGCCTGTAATTTTAGGCATTGTCTTTTACTCACCATTGCTTTTCCCAGGCTGCAAGCTCAGTTGTCTTCCAATCGGAGAAATGTTATTTATATCTATGGCTGTAAAACATAGAACTTAAATTTAAATGTGCATAGCATATAGAGTTTTGAAATGCAGCAACATTAAGTTAGAATACTTGATACAACCAAATAAAATTTTTGCATCAATGTTTGGAAGATATTAGAAAGGAGTACTGAAAAAAGGTTACCATTATATCTATCAAGAGAATTGCAGCATTTCTCTATTCAAAAAAAGCTTAGTGAAGTAGCATCAACATTGCCCAGAACTTTGTCTCCTCCTGTCTCTACATGACAGAGATTTAAAACAAACTAGCTCTTGCTTAGCTAAACAGGCTGTGTTCAAGTAAAACACATTTCCAGAAAATCATTCAGTCTGGACTGGAGAAAGGTAAAGATACACTTCAACTTTTTTCATACACCTGAAGAACACATTAGACCATTTCCTTTCACCATTCACTTTACCAGATCTCGGATTATGCCTTATGTTCTCTGCCCCTAAAGTGACCATCTTACAACTGACAATTAAAAATACACTATCCTCAAGCTGCATCTCCTTGATAAAAAAATGTAACAGCTCAGCCTTTTCCAAATATTGCAAAAATCCCCACTTATTTAAGACTTTCATACCAAACAACAGGGCATGCAAACAGTACTTTTAGCAGACATTTTCCATCTTGTAATCCATTTGTTCTGTATTCTGCCGGTTATATATAAACTTCAGTAAGAGCACTAAGAACAAAATCTAACAGTGGCATAAATGAAATGAACTTAGAAAACCCATGACTAGTGGCAGTGAGCTAGCAGGATGACAACAGGAATTTATGCTGTAAGTAAGGATAAAAGAATACAGAATTCCATTTACAATATGCTTATATGGTGAGGAAAGCAGTCGGAGTAAGAGGACGTGGAAATATCTGAAGAAAAAAGTGAAGTAGAAGACTTGGCTGTCACCAGTATCAACAGAGTTGATAGTTATAGGTACAAAGTTATGTGTGTAAATTAAAATGGTTGCAGACAGGTTATTAAAGTAGAAAAATTTAAGAACAACGACCAAGAATAACAAAAATGAAAAATTATGTAAGACTTTCAATTAATAAATAATTTTTAAAGAAAGCACTTGGAGACAACAGCTGAAAATCAATCAGTTGTGCCATATTTTATCACTGGTTCTTAAAATTTAAATTAAGGTTGAAAAAAAAAATTATGCTTGATAATTTCTCCAAAAGCTACATTATTTTGGGTGGACACACAAAAGCAACTTACATTTAGTTGAATTAAACTGAGAAACTTGCTTGCCTTCATGTTCAGTCCAAGGAGAAGGTACTATGAGTTTTTTTGTGAAAAACTGGAGTAGAATAAAAACAAACCATCTCAGCACTTTTTAAAATTTTCAACTTAAATTTAGACTAGTACCCTGAACAAGAAAAAAAATGTAGAACATTTCATTATTTTAGGCCCAAAGAGCTTAAGATAAAAAACAACTTGATTTGAAGACCCCTATGTTCTTTATGACACATAGCACCTCAGATCTTTCAAGTCTGCAGAGTGAAAACTATACACAAGTTTCATTTAACATTAATTACTCATTTAAGAAACTGATTTGTCACTACCATGCTTCTTGCATAAGTAGTTTAAAGTCATTATTTTTAAATTTTCGGTTCGTTAAGTTTTATTTTGACAACTGAACTATTTCACAGAAGTGATAAAGAGACACCGCAGTAACAGTGAAAGTGATAAACCAAGGCTTTTTGGCAATATTATTGGTGTGAGTGTATTTGGCTAAATTGGTTAGTGGTAAAACACTTTTGAGTACTGGCACTTCAGGCTTTTTTTGTGAACCAGAAACTCCACCTATCATCACAGTTGCACTGAGAAACACCCTGATGCTGAGGAGATGAACACTATTACAAAGCTTCAGGAAACACATGGCAAATCCTGTTCTCAAATAAATGCAAGACTCAAAGTAAAGGAAAAAACTCAGCTTGAAACACGCAACTATTAAAGGCATAATTTTTACCAGAGACAGGGTTTCGAGCTGTTCAGCTGGATAATCCATTAGGTTATACCTCACAGGGAGAAAATACCCCTTTTAATGCAAATTTAGAACAACAGAGCATCTTAGCTGCAGGTCAACTACACAGCTCCTTTATGGAATCAAAAAACATTTTTTGTTTGTAGAGACAGAAACTGATAGACCTGCCTCTCAGAGCCTTGTTTTATTTATTTAATTGAAATAACACTGAAGATTTCTGTAGTCAGTATTTTAAACACTTCACTTTTCCTTCTCTGCTAGACAAATGACTAGAGAAAAATAAAATGAAAAATGGATGGAAAGTTGCAAGCTACCAGAATAAAGTCTTCCATCCAACTAAGCAGACTTTGAAGAAATAAAAAAATCACAAATTCTCCAATATTTTAAAAAATGCAATATCACTCCAACAGTTACTGTAAACCCCCAAATTCTCAATCATTATTTTTAACCTGAAGTTAACTATAAGAGTTATATTACAGCTACATTACCACTAGCCAAGAAAAACAAAAGAAAAAAATCTGTTGTTTTGACCTACATGTGTCTGAAAGGAGAGGGGAAGGAAAAGAGCGTGTGGATTCCAACTACAACTGCAAGGGATGAGGGTGCAAAATTACTTTCTGACTGAAATATAATAGGCTTCTGGGTTTTGAAATCCTGTAAAAGATGTGGATCTTTTCTGTAGACAAAACAAATCAATATTTGATAGCACAAAATTTTATTACCTCCTCAATAGCTTTTTGCCTTCTGTCTTCTGTCTCCTTATCAATTCTAAGTAACAAATGAAAAACAAAATTATCAAAACCATCACATAAGTAGGAAAAGATGTAAAGTCAAGCCATATAATAATTTATAGATGCTCAAGAGAAACTTTATAAATTAAATTGCACTAAACCCTAAATCTTATGATGTTTTTACTCTTCTGTTCAATCTCATATTATAAATTTAGAAATGTAAATGCACTTCTCAATTCAGTTGATTTGAAAAAGATCTGTACCATTTAAAAGTACATAATTGCAAATATTCTGTTTACTCAGCATGTCTGGACAAAAACTCAATCAGAATTGATCTTCCAAAATAATGTCATATGAATATATTTTACTATTAAAAGTTAACATGAGATTAGACTTGCACTATAAAACCAAGGAGAATAAAAAAATGAGCTGTAAGGAATTAAAGGGCAACTGAAAACACTCCTGGAATTTGCACACTCAAATTCCTGACACAGCCCACTTTCCCAGCACAGAGTTCTCCCTAGTCAAATACCCAGTCTGCCACATTTTCTTTGGTTTAGAATACAATATCATATTTCAGTTTCTAACAATGAAAATATTTCCTCATGCAGCTTTTAACTTTTTAAAAGAAAAAAAATTGTAGTTACTTCAGTTACTTCATGATGTGTGAGATTCTGTATTTGTATTTCCCCTAACGGTCACTTTCAAGCCTGACTTTCAGTTACTACAATTTAATTTATTGTAAAATTTTTTGAAGCTTATAAACGTTCATCATTGTGTTAGCTGAACTACCCAATACTTTCATACACAGTTAGTATAACTGAATTACCCTTGAATAGTTTTAGAAATCAGTCAGATAACAAGATATTATTACATATGCAAGCACACATAGATGCCAAATAATAAATAAACTGTGCCAAATACATAAACTCTCACAGCTCTCTCTTTTATGCTTATCAGACTTCGAATATATCTGCAATGTTTGGACATGCCACCTTCAGTTATATCAGCCTAGATGATGCTAAAGTGACAGTTCTACGGAGACACTTGCAGAGTTATTGTACCAAAAAAACCAAGCATACAATCGATGTATATTTATGTATAGACATGCACTGAAACATGCAAGCATGGATACAGCAAATCTACACATAGTCAAACTAGCCTCTTTCTAGTCACAGCAGATGATTTAAAAAAAAATGAATTGCAGTGGGTATGAAACAGTGGGACAGACTGAAAGGACCCACTGAGACAAGGCATGTCTATATCTATGGGGCATGTCACTTATCATCACTGGAATTGTCACCCAAGCCACCTACATTAAAGCTCATTTGTCTGATTAAGGTTCCAGAAACAATGTAATGAACTCCCTAAAAACGTAATGCTTAAGGCTTTAAAACGTATAAAAAGCATTAGAGTCTGAAACCTACTGGCTGCTAGAGGAAGGACAGGAAACATTAAGACCCAGTGATTCAGATACAGCTGCGGACAGTTTATAGTCCTACAGCTTTTATTATTCAAAAAGAGAGATGTAGGTTCAGTCAGACACTACAAACATTAAGTAACTTCACAGTATTTTTTATGATGAGGGTGTTGAAACACTGGAACAGGTTGCTTGGAGAGGTGGTAGATGTCCCATCCCTGCAAACATTCAAGATCAAGGTGGATGGGACAGAGCAACCTGATCTAGACAGGACTGCTTTATTATTCTGTTCCTGCAGTGCTTCATGCCATGAGGAGCAGTTCTTTGTGCAAGTTTGTATCTGAGAAATGTACAGGAGAGTCTACAGGATTCACCATTAAGGCCTCCCCTTGGCTACTTTCACTTGGCATGTCGTTCTCTACCACTCGTGTACAAAATTATCCCTCAAGTTCCAAATACCATGACTGTTTTACCCACCCGTTCTCCTCATGCAAGTTGTTTTCAGAGAAAGCAAAAAAGTTGAGATAAGGTCTGCAAACTACTTAAAGTAACTAGCACTGGTGCCCCCTCCTTCACATTAAGTCTAATCTATACCTTTCAAAGAGAGTACTGGGGCTTCCCCCAGCTAGTTTTCCCAGGTCTACCCTTCTGAAGGAGCCCCAGAGACCTAAGAAGCCTCACTATCCAGCATTCTGAGAAGATCAACTGTGTTGTAACAAGAGGCAGAAGAGGTAGCCTGGTAATGATCACTGGCAAGACATTTTCTTGCTTCCACTAACTGCTTTTATCTGGCTGTCTTCCAAACTGCAACCAGAGTGGATCAACAGTTCTTAACATTAAAAAGAAGCAACACAGAGGCAGCCTCATCTAAATATTACACCCACATCATGTAAAAAATTGTGTTAAAAGATTTTAATAAAAAGTCTTTAATGCTATGCTGAAATGTTAATCAAGTAAAAGAACAGTGTCCTAGTATTAAAGCTAAGTTAGCTGCATAAAAATAGATTGTAAGTTACCTAGCATGGCTCAAATACATTCCTTGGCGTCGAATGTCTTCTGAGTCAATTTCCACAGGATTTATTAGAGCAAGCTGATCAATAGACCATCTGAATTTTCCTGGTGTCTAAAAAAAGAAACAGGCATCTTAATGCTTGCTATTCTAAAAAGATAAAAATAAAACCACAGGACAAATCTCAATGGAACAATACAATCACAGCTTCCATATAGTTTCTGTCAAAAACAATCAAAGGTGTTTCTATTTAAATGATCTACTTTTAAAAACACATGAATAAGTCAGTCAGGCTTCTTATCCTGGTAGTGGTATTAAAATGATTTACATAATAATATTAAGTGGAAGGTTGCAGATGGTATTTGCAAACTGAGGTGTCAGTTTCTTCTCAATTTCTGAAGACAGCTCTACTAAAGATACATAACTTGGGATAAAATCACATTGCTTCTTGATTACCACAATCCAAACTGTGGTTCCATGAAAACCCAGTATCCATACCTAATGCAAGTTCTCCAAATAATAGAGCAGTCTTCCTTTCACTTCCCATTTCTAAGACCAGAGCTGCAATGCCATGTACATCCTGCAAAGACTACCTCATAAATGCCACGCATAGGGCACAACAAAATCCAATTCAGAAATGAAGCAGCTTCACCCCTGTATTCAACAATTACAAAGTACTGTTGAAATATATTTGGAAAATTATCTACCAAGTGAATCTTTTTAATTTCATTAGCAGTTTCATCTCTACTGCTTATCACAAAATAATTTCAACTGCAAACCAGTATGTAATTTGCAACTAAAAAAAAAGTTACAGGTACACAAAATCAATGACCTCAATACACAAACAGCTCACAACAGAAGTGCAGTTGGGTTTTATTTGCAGCCAGTCTACTTAGCATCTAAGTAGACACTGGTTTTCTCCACTTTAAGTGGGACCAGAGTACCACATCCAACAACTGTTCTTCATCTACTTTCTACTGGTTTTAGCACTCAGTCGTTAATATCTAAAGAAAAAAGAAATTTAGGAAGGGAGGAAGACTAAGTGGCAATATTAGTATTTAAAGGCAGCATAGTTCTGCAAAGAGAAGAAACTCCAAATGCCACCAAAGTTCTTTAGCTTGGTAGATATGTTAAAGTACACTAAATAAAATGCCCTTTTTAATGCATTTGAAAATATTACCACTATTATTTGTACAGTTACAACACTAACAACTAGATCTTACAGATGAGGATTTTGTTGACTTAAAGACCGAAGGACTGGAGACAATCTGCTCCTGAAGAGTATAATAATCACTGGGACTTTCAAAAGGATTCAGGACTGGGACTCGTCCTGGAGTTTCTGGTGCTATCTGCATTTTAGCTTCTTCTGTATCACCCATAACACTAAGCTATACCTGAAAAAGAGAGAGGGAGAGCAAAATTAAGGAAAATAATGAAATCACACTTTTGACATTTTAGGGCCACCCTGAAGGCTTTGGGAAGAGCGAATTAATCATTTTAAGGCATCGGCAACATTTCAAAAACTAACAAAAACGAAGTTAGCTGCGGCTTGGACCTACTGACATAAAGTTGATAAATAAGGCTGGTACGAACAATTATAAATAAATAGGAACTATGAAAACGATAAGAAAGAACATGAAGAGAGGGATTAAAAAAAAAATTTAACCAAACAAACACCCAAAAAAGGGCAAAACAACAAACAAACAAAATAAAAATCCAACAAACAAACAAAAAATCCCCAATCAACCTCCAGAAGAGACCAAGCACACGGGGCCAGCCCGGCAGCAATAACGCCTCGGGCAGGTCCCGCTAAAACCGCCCGGGCGCTAAAACCGCCCGCCTTCCGCCTCAACGGGCCGGGGGCAGCCCCAGCCCTCGCGGGGCTCCGGCGGCAGCGCCGCTCCCTCCGGCAGGAGAGCACCTCCCCGGCCCCGGCGGCTCCCGCGCCTCTGGCCGCAAAGAGAACGGGAGCCCCGGGGGAAGCGGCGCCGCTCAGCCCCTTCTCACACTTCTCCCCGGGACGGTGCCACCGCGCCGAGCCGCTCGCAGCTCTCCCAAGCCCCGCCGCCGAGGAGGCGATGCCAGGAATTCCGGGAATGCCGGGTAAGCCGGGAATGCCGGAGGTGTGGGCACAGCACCTGCCGCCGTTACCGGGCCGCCGCCGCCGCCGCGCCGCTCCCGCCCCCGCCGCGCCGGGCGGCCCTTTAACCAGCCCCGCCCCCCTGCGGACCTCGACCAATCAGAGCGCGCGGCGTGCGCCGCCGGGCCAATGGCAGGGCTCCCCCTCTCTCGAACGAGCCAATCGCCAGGGGCGCCGCCGCACGAATTCAAAGAAAGCCCGCCCCCGCCGCGCTCGCGCTGCGCCGGGGCGTCACGTGGGGCTGGCGGGGCTGGGCCTGGGGCTGCGCGGGGCGTTCCGGTTCCGGGCGCCGCCGGGTCGCCATGGCGAGCAACGCCGCCAGCCTCA